>PPHD01010053.1:0-20020 GCA_002909625.1 Bambusicola thoracicus | reverse complement strand
GATCAGAGGGCTGGAGCACCTCCCCTACAAGGACAGGCTGAGAGAGCTGGGGCTTTTCAGCCTGGAGAAGAGAAGGCTTCAAGGGGACCTTATAGCAGCCTTCCAGTACCTGAAAGGGGCCTAAAGGAAAGCTGGGGAGGGTATTTTTATAAGGGCAGGTAGTGACAGGAGAAGGGGAAATAGCTTTAAAGTGGAAAAGGGTAGATTTAGACTAGATATCAGAAAGAAGCTCTTTACTATGAGGGTGCTGAGACACTGGAACAGGTTCCCCAGTGAGGTTGTGGATGCCCCCTCCCTGGAAGCATTCAAAGCCAGGTTGGACGGGGCTTTGAGCAACCAGGTCTAGAAGGAGGTGTCCCTGCCTATAGAAGGGGGCTTGGAACTAGATGACTGTGTTGGAAGGTCCCTTCCAACACAAGCCATTCTATGATTCATTGAAACTGAATTCCCCTCTCATCAGAGCTCCTAGCTGCTGCAGTGTGAGGAGCTCCAATTAAGTGATGTTGCTCTCTGCTCCCTCTCTAGATACTGTTAATTTGTGTAAAATACTGCAGGAGCCGGTCTGCTTCTTTAATCTGTATTTACATAAGGATGTAATAACCTCTGTTCCTCCTCTCTATGCCTCCTGGTCCCCATCTCTGAATTAAACATTTGAGGATAAATTGGGAAGTTCGTTTCATGCGATACCTACAGCACTCATGGCTGACCTTCAGGAGTTTTTTTTTTCCTTCAGTACTTTTCATAAGGAGGCCAAATCATTTAAACCAGCTGGAAGATCTCCTAGCAGCTACAGTTCTATAATCATTTCCCTCCTAGCTTATAAAACTGGCTTCCTCCAGTTTGCTGCCAGGCTCTTTCATTGCAGATTGGAAAAATAAAGGTCTCTGAGGACCACGGGCTTCTCAACTCTCCTAGAGATCGATTGGATCAATTTGCCTCTGTGTGTTTCGATGTCTGTGTCCTAATTCTGGAGACGGCCGCTGTGCTATGCTGTCAGGTGCCTCTTTGTAAAGGGATGGAATCCTGGATCTGATCAGCACGGTAAAACAAGCCTATTAGAGATTAGAAGCAACAAAAAATAGGGGAGAAGTGGGTAATGCTCTGTCATAGGTACCAGCAAAGCTGGCACAACTTTTCTTCTTACCTGAGGCAAGCAGCCTATGGAGTAATGCAGCGTGTGTGATTTCGTCAAGACTTTAAGCTCATGCAGATGATTTGTAGCGATTTCATAACACCAGTTTTATTAAGTTGCCTGAAGCATTCTGTGTTCATCAGCACTTTGCCTTGGTTCGCTCCATCCATCTTGTAAAATTCTTTCCTTTGTGGCCCTGGTCAAAAGTGCCTTATCCTGTCTTATGCATGCTAGCCCTGAGCTATCAATTCAGGGAAACAAAGCTGAAGCAGATGAAATAGTTTTGCTCAAGTACTTGCACTTGGATGAGATTCTGCTCTCCAGAGGAGGCTTTGACGGGCAGTAGCTATGCAGGTGAATTCCACCCTGCTGCCTCTGCTCCTCAGGAAGTCCTGCAGCAAAAGAACCCTGCCCTGTGCACACTTGTACAGGGACTTACCAGGACAAACCCTGAAGCAAGGCTGGCACTTGTGGTGTGTGCACCTCCTACGCTAGCCACTGCAGGAGGCTTGTGTGTTGGCCAAATTCCATAGAAACTGTTGTTTCTTAACAAGCTGGGATTGACAAAATAAGTTTGGTGTAAAATCTTATGTGCTTGCTAAAAAGACGTGGCCTGGCCCCTTTCCACGTGGGAGGTGGCAACATACTGGGCTCATCATTGACATCCTTGGGCTGTGAGGCCTCTTGGGGGAATGGTGTCCCCCTGGCCTAGCTTTCTTCTGCCTCTGGCTGTTCTCAGAGAGCCCAGTGGCCTTAGGTGAGGATATTGCTCCCTAGTGATCAAACTGAAACTGCTAAATCAGTAGATTTGTTTGCTATTATTGTTAATCTTATTCTGAGAAGAACAGCCTTCTTTCCTCTGGATCTGAGGGCAAGAGTTATGCATAGTTAATTCAAGAATGTTTTTCTTCTCATACCGGTTAGAAGAACTTCAAAAGTAAACAAGGCAATGTAAAAAAGAGAGTATTTTGGAATAAGTAAAACATTACTTTTTCATGAGACTTTTCCTACTGTGATATATTTTGTGAAAAGACCCCTTTTCCTGTGTGTTGATAATAGGTGTAATTTGAAAGTTTTTAGAATGGCTTATAAGCAACAGCCTGTCTTGACACTTCATTTTGAATTATGCTTTAAAATATTGCCTTTGTTTTTGCTCCACAGTTCAGATTTCTGTGATTTGTTTTTGTTTAGCTTGTGGGTATATTGGATGCTTTACTCGTTTAATTGCATTTTAACCACAAGAGTGTATGTGATTGGCACTTGGAACAAGACTTTGTTTCTCTGGGAATGGTTGTGGAATAGCAATTCTGCTTGCTGCTTTACGGATGTTACGTTTAATCAATAACTCAAATACAGAAATAATGGCAGCTTTCTGTCTTCAGTTGTGGCTGGCAATATTACCCACGCTTGCTGATACTTCTTTCTTCATTATTCAGTGAGGACCTATTTATTGTGCTTAATAACAGGATCAAACATATGCACCACAAATATTAAAGAGTAACAAGAAGAGAAAGAGTCGGTTAATGAAAATGTGTGTTTCCTCCAAGCAAATCTATGTAAGAATCTTGGTATCAGGTTTGTTACAGAATTGCTTGTCTTAGGAGTTCTTTACCAGTGAATATGGGAGTTTCAGTTTTCCTGTTCTAGCTGAAGCAGGCCTGATGCTGCACTGAGAAGCAGAGGATGTGCCTCCATTTTTCCATGGTGACTCTTCTGATAGCATTTGAGGATGAGTTTCTGGTTGTATCCTTGTTTGTGAGCAGAAGCTGTCCCAAGAGCAACTGGAGGCTGCTGTGACGGGATTCCAACCATTTTTCTGCCTCAGCACCCCATGTCCTTCCTGCTGGCCTCTTGTCCAAAACCTTCATCCCTATCCCACTGGAGGGCAACGAGCTGACTGGGCAGCAAGCTGATGTGATGGCAGCACCTACACCACAGCCTGCTTTGGTTTTTACTGGCTGCGTGTTCTCTTTGGCCAAGCACCATGACAAAGGCTCTCCTCCAACCTCTGTGTCATTTTGTCTGGACATCAGCACCATTTTTTATGAGATCCCACCACTGGTGTCTGTCTGGACAATCACAGACCAGTATCCTCTGAGGCACCTAACGCTTCTCTCATGATGTGAGGCTTCTTCTCCTTTCCTTCTCCCACCAGGGTCTTGTCTGCCTGTACCCTCTCCCCATTAGTGGTTGTACCTTCGTCCCTGTGCACAGTCAGCCCCTCTGTGTGGCTGAGCCACCTGGCAGGAGCTCACCAGCCAGCTCTTGGCCCTTGAGAAGACTGCCAGTGTCATAGCTTGTAGAGGCAAGCATTGCTGTCTCATTTTGGTTGTCTTTTCTGGGGTGCGTGTGATGCCAAAGTGGGCAACCCTTTGGCAGAGTGAAGATGTGTTGCGCTGGGGGGCTATGACAGGATTTTTGTTACAAGATGTTCTTGTTAAAGTGATCATGGCCGTGGCCTACCTGAGCGACCCGGACATTGGCAACGTTGGAGGCCATAAGCAAACTTCCTGATGCATTTTCATGCATTTGCCTCAAGCCAAACAGGCAACATGCCTTCTCTTCTTAAGTTTCTGGGAAGGAGAAGCCATCAATTACATGGGAATGTTTGGTCATCCATATAAATACACAGCTGAGTATTACTGAGTGTCAGCTCCAGTCCCATCCTATGAAAGTTTGATGTGGTTGGATATGCATTACAGGCTTTTGCAAACTCCCCAAGGCAGAAGCTGCTCATATTTTTGGCTAAGTGCAACGTCCCGTAAGCTTTCTTGTGAGCAACTGTGCAGGATCTTCCGTGTTAGCCAAGTTTTAAAATACCAGAATTAAAGCCCACTTCTGTGGCAGAAGGAGACTACAAAATGGTGTCGTTTTCTTGCCGTTACTTATTTTTGGAAGTTGCCAGTGCAGTTCAAAGAGGTGATGTTAGTGATTTACAGACGGCCGGGATATTTGTGGTCTTCTTTTTCTGGCAGTAGATGAGACTGAGTCGCGGTCAGAAGAGGATAAAATATAATTATTTTTTTCTAATTCTGCCAAGTTTCAGAATTATTCTTTTATTGATGTGCTTTTGGCTTTTACCGTTTATTATCTGTTTAGATGAGACAGAAAGAATGGCTTTGCAAAGGAAATCCATTTAAAGCAAGGCGCTAATCTTTACTAGCTATTGCGGGGTTTAATTTTGACTTCTTGCAAACGAACCGTATCAGAACAGAGCCGTGAGTGCCTGTGATGAAAGAGTGGGTCCGTTTTTAATTGGAAGAACGTAAGGATTTGTGTGTAGATGATTGAGTGGAAAGGCGACAGAGATGAAAGTTGCTGGAAGCGCATTGTTTTGTATTTCATGCCAACAGTAACAGCACAGGCACAATTTACTTACAGGGCTTCTGACAAAAACAGTCATTTGCTGCCAATTTTTGAATTGTTTTCTTTCAGATTCTTTCTGTGTTGCCGTATAACTTTGGCATGGAGCTGCATTTGATTGCGAACATCAAAAAGTTTCACTGAAAGGATAGCATCTCTGAAGAAGGCTACTTTTCTTCTTCTCTATATTGCTAACAGACTTGTGTCATTCATATTTAAAAAGAACAAGCTACTCTTGAGGCTGTTAAAAATAAGACTGTTTCCTAACAAGAGAAGAGCGAGGAAGTTGATAGTTTTTTTTTTTACCATTTATTTTGCATTTAGAGATGGCTGTGACATACTCCTGGATTACTTTATTTAATCTGACAGAAGCAAAGGGACACGGTAGATCAAAGGGTCAGATTAGGAATTTTCTGGAAAGGAAATACCCTCTTCCTGAAGCGTTCATCAGTGACATCCAGAGAAGTGTTCTGTAAGTCTCTGCTACACGGGCTTTGTTTTGAAGGAGTAGTTTGTGGAAAACGTGCAGCACTTCTGCTTGCAGAGGGTGCAGCTGAATTTAGTGCCTCCTCCACTGATGTCTGGTGACAGAAGGTCTGGGTCCAAGCATGGACCACTCCTTTCCATTCCATCATAGGCATATGGGAGAGTTCTCAGTGTAAACAATTAGCTTATAATCTCTTGTAATTGACAGAGAGTCTTCAGGGGGATCCATGCAGGCTTTATTGGTCTTTATCTAATACCATGTTGTATGGGAACAGTTGAATCACAGCCTGAACCTCTGATTGACCACCTGAGGTGAGTGCTGAGTCAGCTGCAGGGGCACAGGTGAATGCAGTTTCACCTGAGTTGACTGGAAGGGGTGGAGCCTGGCTGCATCTCTCCTAGACCCCATTTAAGGGATGACTTATAAGGAGGAAGGATCTCCAGATAGAGATCCTCCCTTTGGGAACCTTTTGGCGAGCCCAGGACACAGGTACAATCTTTATTTCATTTCTACTTTGTAACAGCATAATCTTTCCAATTCAATACCTGTTTGCCATACAGCCATACGCACACATAAGCAGATTTCCATTAATTGATTATTGGACATTCAGGCTGATGGACTCTTCAGAATGCTCTCTGGTTTACCGTCCTGAAAATCTACAGTCTCTGTATGACCACAGCAGTGTGATAACTGCTCCTCTTCACATCTCATCTCAGTATGAAGGACTCAAACTGCAGATGTGTGGGTTTTTTCCACTCTCTTCTCCAACTAAGTGAAAAATGTGCATTCAAATTGAACTTGACAGGCAGTTTTTGGATTACAAGTAAATTGTGGAAGTATTAAAGAAATCTCCAAACAAATACGTTATGAAAGAAAACAACACTTTCCAGGCTGTATTTAGAAGGGGGGTCGGGTTATTGTCTCCCCATATTTCTTTTCAAATTCTGCTCAAGTCTTGTTCCAAAACAAAAGCTTTCACTCACAGGCTCACTTGATTTACCTGAAATGCTCACAACTAAAACAGTATCTGCTTCTTGAAGCAGTGCAAGAATTTTGTGTTTGTGCTGACTCCAGATGATAATTTGAAAACTATAACAAATTTCAGTGAATGTATTTTAAAAAGCTAAGCGAAAATCAAGCATTCACTCTGATTGAGAGCAGGCTCAGCTGTAAAACTTTGCTGTCTTACCCTCCTTGCTCCAATCAAACTCTTCAGCTGTACCAGTGAGTTATTGATGTTCCTTAAAGAGCTGCTTCAGGAGCTCTGTGGCTTGGGACCAGCTGAACTTTGCCTACCCCTATGCTTACAATCAGTGCATGTCACTGTGTCTAGGGCTGATGAGCAGATGAGGAGGTGCTGGGCAGCTTCTCAGGGGGAGCTCTGTGCAGTTCCTGGCATGCATCCATCCCTGCCTTGGGTTGCTCACTGAGTTGCCACGCTCTGTGCTCTGGGGCTGGTTGCCTGCATGGTGTCTTCTGACTTTTATTTTTTAAACGTTTTTTCCTTCTTCTCTTGATTATTTTTTTTTCTAGCACTTCAACTGAAGCTGGGAGAGCTTGCTGTAGTTAGCAGTAGTATATACAATTTGCTGCATCTTTCCTCTGACAGACATTGATTTCTGTGCCCTTTCTCTGCTGTGTTTTACTGATGGAAGGGATTTGTTCCTCCTCTTCTGCTCTGTTGAAGTCTTTTGCTTTAATTTTTTTATTAGGTTTACTGACTGGGATCCCAGACAAAAGACAGCAGCAAGAAGCGAGAGCCTTGGTTCCCTAATTGCACATACACAATTTCAAGCCACCAGGGTTCCTTCTGTCACTCAGCAGACTACTTGGACCAAAGTTTGCGTTTATTGACATGAAATGCTTTATGGAGAGCATCAAAGCAATGCAGCAGGCCTCCGCGTCTTTTATGGTTTGTTTGTAAATGTTTACTAGGACACTTACTTCCCAGGGACACCTCCATAATTTCCACTCGCAGTAATGGAGCCTCATGCGTGACTGGAGGATAACCTCCTCCCTTTTCCCATTAAAGGCATTTTTTTTGTGATTAGGGATCCTGTTTTAGCTACATCACAGCCCACATGCTCCTGTCAGCACGCAGTGGGTCTGCATGCAGCCCCTTCACCAAGCCCATGAGCCTGGCTCTTGTGCTGTGCAGTGTTTTGGGGCAGCCTGTATTCATGAGCTGCCAGCTTTCTGCAGAGACACAGAGGCAGCAGTCGTTCTGCAGGAGTCCTGGCTGTCCTCTGTGTTTTCAGGCCATCTGCTCGTGCTAGGTTGGTTAGCTGAAAGCACAGCTGCTTCCCAAAGCAGTGCTGCGCTGGGGAGGCAGGCTGCTCCCACTGCTCATGTCACGGCTCAGCTCTTCAGTGCTCACTGGGGACACAACAAATTGAGTGGCAGCAGGTTCCTTGGATACTGCCATTGGATCTCTCACAAAAGCAGAGGTCAGAGTGTCTCCCTGTATCTCTGTCCTTTTCTTCCTTTCTCTTCAGTCCTGGCTCCTCACAGAATCCTGGAGTCATTTGAGTTGGAAGGGATGCTTAGAAGCCATCTGGTCCAACTCCCCTATAATGAACAGGAACACCCACAGGTAGGTCAGGTTGCTCAGGGCCCTGTCCAGCCTGACCTTGAGTGTTTCCAGGTACAGGGCATCCACCACCTCTGTGGGCAACTTCTGCCAGTGCCTCACCACCCTGACTGTACAAACTTCTTCCTTATATCCAATTAAAATCTTCCCTGTTCTAGTTTGAAACCATTTCCCCTTGTCCTGTCACCACCAACCCTGCTGAAGAGTCTGTCCCCTTCTTTCTTATAGACCCCTTTAGATGCTAAAAAGCCTCTCTCAGATCTCTCTGCACCTTCTTTTCTCTAGGCTGAACAGTCCTCCTGTACTCTTTCCTCCTCATGCCTCCTTTGCCTTTTTTCTCCTTTATCCCCTCTTGCCTTTTTAATACTCAAATGTAGCCTCTTACTCATCTGCATGTATTCAGTTCTCTACATACAAAGCAGGTTGTCTCCTCCAGGTTGGGTACAGGCAGTGCCAGAGAGATGCTTGAATATCAATTGCTTTGCAGGAGCAATTGCAAGGAGAGTGATGTTGCTTCTGTGGAATGGTGTTAAAATCACAGGACCATTAAGGTAACCTCCGCCCATCCCCGCCATGCCTACTGACCACTTCCCTCAGTGCCACATCCACGTGGTTCTTGAACAGTTCCAGGGATGGTGACTCTACCTACCCCTCGGTTAGCCTGTTCCAATGCATCATTACTCTTTTGGGAGAAGAAATGTTTCCTAACATCCAACCTGAACCTCCCCTGGTGCAACTTAAGGCCGTTACCTCTCATCCTGTCTCTGTTACCTGGGAGAACAGGCTGACCCCCATGTCACTACAGCCTCCTTTCAGATTGTTGTAGGGAGTGACATTGTCTCCTCTGAGCCTCCTAGGGCTAGAGAACCTGGGGAACTGATACAAGTCTCTGTGTCTCCTAAGCAATGCAGATGGAGATTTCTTTTCCCCCTTAGTGACTTGTCACATTCCCAGAAGCAGAGTGAGTTGTTGCTGAAAGCAACAGCAGGCACATCTCTGCAGTCCCTCTTGCTAAATGACAAGTCCCTGCTCCGAAGTACACAGCCACAGAAGTTTTCTCAACAAAATGGTTGCATGATTTGTCGATATGGGCAGAGCAATGATTTTTCTCTCTAATTGCTCTTTCAGAAATGGTCTGTTCTACCTGAGACCTTCAGGGAAGAAAATAAATTCAGCTTGACACAAGTGCCTGGAATGGAAAACTTTCAGCCTGAATGAATAAAGCTTGTCAAAAGAACGAGCAGAAGAAAAATAGGGGTTTGTAGCTGAGCACATGGAGCAGCTAAAGCCTAGATTCTGTTTTCAGTGCTGCTTCTAATGCAGTTACGTGAAATACCTCTATACTGGCCCTTAGCTGGCCTAGGATGGGAGATATGGCATCTAGTGGTGGATTTCAAGGCTTCGTGTGTGAGATGCAGAGGAATTAAAATGGCTGAAATCAATGAAAGTTTTAAATGGCAGGCATGGTGCTTTGGTTTCCTGAGATCTGGTGGAAGGTGGCTATGCTTTGGTGAGGTCTTATTTTTCGTGTTAGCACTGCTCCACCTTGTCTCCTTGTCAGGTCAGTGGAATGTCTGGTATGAGGGGAAGCCCTTTTTCATCTTGGTTACATCTTTGATCAGTTAAGGTTGTTTTGCAATCTTCCTTCTATTTTTTTTTTTCCTCTCCTTATACCATTACTATGCCTTTCCCTCTTCCTTTCCTTCTTTCTCCTAGTTTTCTCCCTCTGCTTTCACCCCAAAAAGAAGGAGGCACATTAGCATCACAACAGAGAAAGGCCACAAGTGGGGCCACCTTCTCAGCTATATTATGCCAGTGCAGTTGTGTCCTGCTCTGTTTTGCTTTGGATATCAAATAATAAGCAAGAACTCCAAAGTTATGCTCATAACTGAAAACTTACTTGCAGTGTATATTCCATTATCGGTGCAAATGAGTTAAAGCAGTTGTGACTTTCATAAAATCTCTCCATGACATTTAAAGTCTGTAAAACTGCTTGTGTTAGTGTGTGTTTATGCATCTGGGTCTGCGTGGGTAGTAGTGGCTGGGGTTTAAGGCTCTCCAGGGAGATAAGGAACAGGGATACTGAACATACGCTGCAGGGAATGTTGAGACTTCTCATAAAAAGGGAAGCAGAAGTGGTTTTCTTTCTTTTTGCTTGCAAAAGTTGTAGCTGTGACTGATATTTTATTTCCCTGCATTGACAGGTATTTTAAGGAAGTGAAAAATCCAGACATGTTTGAAATAGATTGCTTTTTCTTTTTCATTTGTATTTTTTATTCCATGACAGGTTTGCACTCATTTTCTGATTGGAGTATCACATACACTTGCCCCTCGATGGTCTTCCTAAAGGAGAAACATAGGCCAAGCTAAGCTGAAAAGCTCCTTCTGTAACCTAAGATGTGGCTGGGTGGGCAGACTGGAATGAAGTAATCTCTAAGTAGAAATGGTAAAGATAGACAGAATCTGAATCCTGTGAAACTTCTGCCATGTCAGAAGGGGAGTCCATCTAACTGACTAGATATGAATCTACCAATGATCTGAAGCTTCGGCATTCACTGAAAGCAACCCCTTTTGAGTTGAAAAATGCTTTGATTAGAGGCATCTTGCTCTTATAATCAGGAATTAAGATTAAGATAACAGCCTTGCTTTTATACTTATCCTTCAAACGTCTTCCCTAACACGAAGGTTCCCAAAGCGTTGGTTCGAAATGCTGTTGGTTGCTGAGAGTTAGATCTGCTTCCTGGGAAGAACGTAGGTGGGAGCACCAATCTTCTCACAGCTGAGGGACCTGCCCAAAACAAGCTCTTGGAATACCACGGCCTGTTCTACTGTGTCATTATTTTGGTCTTCTAGATGTCCCCAGTGGGGAGCATCCATCGTACATGCAATTGTTCGCTTCTTTCCCCTGAGAAAGCTCTCAAAGAGAACACAAGAGTGAGTTTAACACTGAGACTGAGTCAGCTACAGTGTGGGATAAATGTGTTGCTGATAGCGGTTTGCGATAGCTCCGTGTCGTGGCAATTAGCTGCAGCTGAGAAGCTGTCCCACTCTTGTCTGTAAACTCAGGGTGCCTTCAACAGTAAAGGCAAATTAAAAAGCTGTCTGCTTCTTAGCAAAGTTTGTTTTGATTAACACGAGGTCCATCTGGTACCAGCAAAGTTTACATTCCTGTAAACTGCGCGGTATTGAGTTTTACTAGGCCACCTACTCTGCTGTCTTCAATTACGAGCTCTCCGAGTGCTCTGATGATGTAATTGGTTTCAGGATGAGCTGTGCTTTTCAGGAAGCCGGAGCTGCCAGAGAGCTGTCTTGGCCTCTGTTCGAACTGTGCAAAAGAGGTTCCTGCGTTATTAAGCGCTTTTTGGATTTACTGTTTGTTGTGATTCTGGTTGCTTTAGGGAGTGTTCCTGAAAGGCTTTTAAAAGATAGCAAGTAGCCAGTTACATGCTGTTCTGCTTTGTGGGAAAGCTGGCACTAAGCAGAGGTAGAACCTCTGTCCAAGCATGCTTGTTTCTCGCCATTTAGTAAACCTGGTGGTACGGATTTCCTGCCCTAACTTCATCTTTTCATCATGAAAATCTTAGAGGCCCACATCTTGAAATGTTCACCTTGTTTTATGTTCTGGAGGTAATATTTTGCTGCATGGGGCTACCATCCCTACAGTTTTCCTACATGTGTCCCACGCCTGCTCTCATGTGGGAATGTGTGTGTGTGTGTGTTTTGGCACCAGGAGATACATTACAATGGTCGGGTGGAGCAGGTGATAGGGAGTGGCTCCCATTAACAGTGGGGTATTTGGCAGCTCTGTGTGGTGTGCAAATGCACAGACATCTGACCTGTAAATGACTTTATGCAAGGCAGCTGTTATAAACAGGTATAAAACAGTTACACTTTTGTAATAGTGATTTCTTTGATTGTCCTGCTTAAAGTCAAAATCAAGAGCTTTGGCTGATCCTAAGGCTGTCTGAGCAAAGCTCAGTATGATTTGCAGCTTGCAAACACATCTAGATTTCACATGCCTGTGTTGCACATGCTCTGCGTCGCTAACATTTAGCAAACTTCCTGGTGTCATTTGCAGTTTATTTGATTTTAATGCACAGATGTGTATTTTTCGTCACTCAACACCAGACATGAGATGTTTTCCTAGTTAACTTTCCTGAACCAAAGAGTAGGCTCCATAATTGTAGAATCACAGAATCATTAAGATTGGAAAAGACCTCTGAGATCATCTAGTTCAGCTGCCAACCCATCTGCACCATGCCCACTGTGTTCCTCAGTGCCACGTCCGCATGTTTTTTGGACACCTCCAGGGTCGGTGACTCCACCACCTCCATGGGCAGCCCGTGCCACTGCAGCCTCAGCATTTTTTTGGAGGAGAAATTCTTCCTAATATCCAACCTGAAGATTAGATAAGATGCTCTGGAAAGCCATGTGGATCTTGTAAAACACTGATTCATTGGAAGAACTCATATATTTATGCCACTCGTGCAAGTTGATTTAATGGCAGACAGCTTGGATACCGAATGCTGAGCAGTGTTCTCTTTCATGGTTTCCAGGTAGACTTCAGGATGGCAGCTTTCTGAAAATGAACATTTTGCTTCTTGACTGAACTGCCACAGAAAGAAACATTTTATAACCAAAGCAGTACAAATATTTGGAGGACGGATGAAAAAGTTCTGGACTCTTTGAGCTCTCTTGCTTTACCCATTCCTCCTTCTCCTTTACTTTCACTCTGCTGCCTACTTTCTTGCAGTTCATTGGTTCTTCAGTGCAGCGTGGTGATTTGCAGTTAGTGTCTATGTAAAGATTTCTTCTTATTTTTTCTTGGTGGCGTTTTTGCTCCGCAAACACAAGTGGTGAGGAGACTCAGGATTTTCTGAAGGCCTGTTCTGCAATGGGCAGAGCTACCACAGGATCTCCCTTTAATTCTGGGTGGCGCTTCAGGTTAACTTTGACTTGGCGGTAAAATCATGCCTTGAAACTGTTTGGTAGCTTGTATGGTTGTGTACTTGCTGTAAGGAAGGTGTGAGTTTCAGGCATCGTTTTAGTTATCCACAGGCAGACAAAAAGGTCAGGCTGGATGGGGTTCTGAGCACCCTGATCTAGCCGTGGGCACCCCTGTTCACTGTAGGGGAGTTGGACCAGATGGCCTTTGAGGGTCCCTTCCTACTCAAAGGATTCTGTGATTCTGTGAAAACCAAGACATGAAGAGTTGACCCTTGCTGCACTGTACTGCCAAAGATGAAAGAGAAAACAGGGCAATGTTATCTTACATATCAGATCCCTGCCCAGCATGTGCGAAGTGGTGGGGTCTGCATGCTCCCTGCAGCTTGACTGGATGTGGGTGGTGAGCATGTAGCACAAAGGTGATGGCAGCTTCGCCAGTTTCAGATCACTGGTGCGAGGTGATACGGTTTCTTGAGGACAAAGTTGGCAAACTTCTTAACACCGATAAAAGTGTTCCTGTGTCTGTAACTGAAGTGTTGGGAAAAAAAAAAGGAAGCTGAACTGATCTGGCTGGTCTTTTTCCAGAATAATTCCACCTAAAGCAAATATTTGTAGTGGAAAATCTCTGCCCGAAGTGTTACAGCTAGTTAAAACTTCAAGCAAGTGAAAACAGGTTCTTCATAATGAAAACAGTCAGGCCGTGTGATTAATAGAGTCTCACCTCCCTCCACCTATTAAAAAAAAAAAAAAAAAAAAAAACACAAACAAAATGCAACCTAACACTTCTATTCTTGCTGCAAATCACAAGGGGGTTACACTTCATAAAGGGTTCCAATGGGGAACAAAAGACCAGGATTCGATCCAAATGCTATTAAAGTCACTGAGAGCCATTCCCTTCGGCTGTGGTGGGTTTTGGAGCAGGGCCATGGTGAACACTTGAAGGCCAGCCTGACCTTTCACAGAGAGGGAAAGCCGGAGACTTAGTTTCATCTCACTTGTACTTACTGGAGCCTGATTAAAATCAGTGGGAGCTCAAAAAACTTTGCACTTCGCAGAGTTCAGCCCTCGAAGACTCATCTGACATTTAAGTCAGATTCTGTGCTTAAATGTCAACATTTCTAAGTAAGTAGTCGCCTAAGATGCAAAGTCATTTGACTTTCCTTACAGCACGTGGTTTGGTTACTAGTTTTAGGCGTGATACTTAGGGAAAGGTTTCTGAAGATTGCTTATTTTCTAGAGGGCACCCAGATGTCCTCTGGATGTTAAATGCCGACTCTTGCTGGTTTTGCTGCTGTTGCTTTTGTCTGTAGTGCAGTTTTTTTCTCCATCCTTCCACAGTGACCCAGGATTGCAAGCTTCCTACTATACAATACTCGAACAAAAAGCCAGATATTAAAGACTCCTGGCAGCATTAGGAAATGCTACAGTCTTGGTTTCTTTTTTTTCCCCTCTGAGACTTGAAGGGTGGAAGCAATCAGATGATAAATTGTGCCAAGGAATTTGGGAAGGAAATAAGATGCAGTTTATGTGCTAGATGTTAGTGGGCAAAATGTATGACGCTGTCATGCTTGGAAAACTAACCTGTGTGCAGGTGTTGATTCGTTCTGTAATTTCTGTAAATCATTTAAATAGAGTATCCCGGTACTGATTTGTTACGCAGAAGAACCCGAAAATGTTTTGGCTCTGAATTTATTTTGTTTACTTCTTATTTATAACTTCTTAAAATTATCTGTCAGATTTCCAATAGTTTTCTAGTTCCTCTCTGCTTAAAATATTCGTATCTCTTCTGTATTTCTTTGTGTTTCTCAGTGCTTTATTACAATGACAAAAGCTCCATCAGGTTCTGTGGAAATGGAATTCTCATTGAATTAATGTCTTAGGGATGGCACCATTTGTTACATTAAGAAGGCTCCCTGGAATTGGACAAGTGCTTCTGCCCTACAGTAAAATAAATATGTAGCTTCGGCTCCAGATACAGTTTAATTTTATTCATTGAGAAACAGAAAGGTTTTCATGAGCACTCCTAGGACAATAAACCACCTGTGTGTTAGTCTCTGTGCAGGTTATTATCATAACGCCTTGTCAGTAGACTTGTCAGTGATGAAACAAGTTGCAGAATACGCTTAAAACAGAAAAACTTATTCTAAGTTCAGTTCTACTGGACAGTTTTGCCCATCTCTAGAGACTGAATAGGGAGCTGGGAGCAAGGAGGATTTGCATTTTAACCGTAGCCTGAAATTGAATTGCTGCGTTGATGCATTCCTTTGGGAGACTGAACACAGCAGTCACAGTGTGACACATGGGGTTTTTCTGGGGATTAAGGGGTTAACTGATGATTTAAAAGCAAAGAAAACAAACAAACAAAAAAACTCTACAGATATTGTGGGAAAAACTTCAATGTCTTATAGCATGTATTGTTTCAAGTAACCTCTGGTTTACACGTGTAATTCTGACCTGGAAAAGGCTTTGAAGAATAGAAGGGGTCTCATTGCTACAGCGGGGTAGTTGAGGGTGGTTAAAGTAATGCATAACTTTCTTCCATTTTGAAAAACAAGTTACTGTTTCAGAGTATTTAAAAAATATTTGTTTCCTTATATTTCAGCTACCTGACTGCAAATAACAATGAGAATTTCTTGTACACTGCAAGACCTTTTTTGAAGAGAGCTGCTCTGGTAATAAGCTACGTAAGTACGAATGGACTTGACCATATCATTCTCTGTATGTGACAAGAATGAGCACTGTGTGGTAGCATCCCAAAAGAGTCTGAAAGCTGAGGTGGTGGATGTTAAGCAAAGTTAGTACTGGAAAATGGTCTAGAGGACTTCAGCTGGGCACAAATAAAACTGCTGTTGTGTTTTTGGTTCAGATTTTCTTTTAATTTATAGTGGTTGCCATTACAACTGCGCAATCATCTGTAAGCCTTTCTTGCTCTAAATACAGGGGAATTGGTGGTGCTGGGCTGGGTGGGAAAGTCATGACTTTTATGGCATGCTGTTAGTTTCATAGCAGGGTTTGGTCAGTCGCCAGAACAGCTCTGCCTGCAAATACCTTGTTCTTGTATGCTCCAAGCAGCACTTAATGTGTAGTTGGGGAGAAACCAACCACCACCATGTGGATCTACTGGGTGTACAACTCCTTGTGCTTCTTGAGGAGCCAAATCCCCCTGCTTGTCCTACAGTGACAAGTGGTTCCCAGAGAGGTGGTGAAATGCCAAACCGCAAGAGTCCTTTCGGAGATTAGGATTACACAGCATGAAAAAAAATAGATGGAGCTTGTTCTTAGACCGGTGCCAGCGTGAGTGAATAATAATAGCTTTTAAGATATGAGCCCTGTATTTTCCTCTGTATTTAGTTAGAGGTCAGTGGCTAACCTCTGCTGAGACTGAGCCACAACAGGGTGATGGATTCGTCCTTCGAAATTCTGCCTTTCCTGTGGGAAGCTGTGATAAGCTGGTTCCTCTGAGTAATGCATGTGTGAGCAGGGGTGTGGAGGACCAGGCTGTTGCTTGAGAGCTGGCACATTTGACATATGCATATTCATAGACCTTTAGCTGATGCCCAGAAGATTAGCATTCTTCTTCCCTTACTCCGCAAGTTTTTGTGCTGCTGGGCTCTGTACTGCAGCAGCCTGCGGTGTGCATGGATGTGGTGGTTGCTGGGCTGGAAGTGGGAGGCAATAGGGCTGGGGATTGCATTGGCGTGGGAAGCCAGAGTGGACTCAACTGTCCTAGGCGGAAAAATCTTGCCCCTCAGTCATGCAGGCCCTGGGCAACTCTTCCCCTGCCTAGGAGTCTTGGATGCTCAGGAAGGTGGACACAACTCAAAACTGAATTTTGCCACCTGTACAGGATGACAAAATTGAATTTTGCCTGATCAGCTGAGCTGACTGTCTTCTGAGCACAACACAGAGCCAAGAGTACTATCAAAACAAATATGTGGCAGAGGCCTTAGCTGTTCTTAGCAGCACATTACTAACCTGGATGTTCTTCTTTGAAGGTGATTCTCATTTTGTATTTCCGTCTCTGGATAATGGGAGGATCCATGCCAATGTTTTCAGAACAGGACAATCCAGCTTCATTCTCACCCTATTTGCTGACAAGGTACAACACAATCAAACAAAAGTTTGCAAAACGGTAGTCATGACATTATTTTTTCTTTGCTCTAAAATATTTTACAGATGGTAAATGAGATTTGTTTTGTTGCCTTAATTGCTTCTCCTTATTGCTCTGTCTAAAATAGAAAACAATCAGGACCCCAAAACATGCTCTAGTTCCTGTAGAATTATGTTACATTCTTTCTCACTGAAAACTCTGGGCTTATTTTTATGCAAAGCCCAAAGCACGTCATTTAAGTGTCTGAGCATGGGACTGGGAAGCCCAGTGACTGAAGCTTCAGCATTCAAACTGGCTCCTCCCTAGGCATGGGATATAAGTGTTACATTTTGGCTTCATCTGAAGTTTGTATGAAAGGGAATGATTGTACCTGTTGTTGAAATATGGGTGGCTGATCAGGACTGTGAAAGTGGAAGTCAGGATCCTACTGGCATAGAGTACTGACCTACTAGTGTACACTTCTAGCTGGAGCACAGGATGGGCTGCTCTGGGTATTAAAAAACTGTGTTAACAGACTTCTGTTATTTTATAACCACCTTTCTGTTTTTCAAATGATATATAAATACTTAAACATGGCAAAGAAAAAATGACCTTTTCCTTGCCTGGGACCTGACATATTCTTTGGTTAAGGTGCAGCATCCCTCTGGCTCTTCTGGACCTGACCGTCAGGGCAGTGGCTGCTGCGATGTGGCTTTTCCTTCCAGACCTAGCTAGACCAGTGCTCCAAGATGCTAGGAAGTTGACTTCTTCTTAAGACAGGACCACATAAATAACGGATTGTTCTGGTTTGCTACTAAACTGGGGAAAGATGCTTTGAAGGCTTCTGGAGGAAATTCCTGATGTCCCAAATGAAATGGGAGCGGTCCTCGTGTGTCATTTTCTGACCTCAATGGCTCCTAATTTCAGCAGAAGAATTTCAGCTGAGACACAAGTTAAGATCAAGAAATTCTTATTCAACATCTGCTGCAGAGTCAGGCTGGATCTCATTTGGGAGACCTTTATGATAATGTGACAACAGCTCCTATTACCATCAAGGCTAAAAGTGCTTCCAGGAAGCACGTTGTCTGACTTGGAAAGCTCTGATCTGTTCGTAGTATTTCTGGCAGAGTCATTAATACCAGATTGTGCAGCGCAGCATGAAGGATTTGGCGTTGTACCTTTTTGATACGTTTCTGCTAAGGTGAGGGTCATAACGTCCTAAGTGATCCTGGGCTGATTCCAATTACTTGTTTTGTGCTGCAGATGTCTTTTATGTGTTTGTCTCTTTTCATCTTCTAATGACAGAGGAAGGTTTTTAAATCCCAAAGCTAAGCTTCTGGGGGTATAAAACAGTGCCTATTTTTGCCACCTGTGCTGTGGAGTTTTTTGACAGCCTCTCGAAGGACTATGAGCGGGCTGCTAGCTGAGCTCCTCCCTGGCCTCACCTGCAGTCCAGCAACACTCGTGTGCTCCACACATCATGAAGAGTCATGGCAGAAGCCCTTCCAGGGGAAAACTATTACTGTTTCTCTGACGGGATTCTAAAACCTCACAGTTAGCCTGGATCTTCCACATCTGCTGAGGTTGATGCTAACTCTCATTCTAGCCAATTTACTCAGCGGCCTAGGCTTTCCATGCAGAAAACTCATTCCTTTAGCAAGCCCAGCTGGCAGCTGTTCTGTGGCTTTCTAATTTTCTCTGCTGAAATAGCACCAACCCCTAAAGTCTGGACGGTACTGGAGAGTATTTTTCCGGACAGCGAGGGTGGCAAATTTTTTGCAGAGCACATGGAAAGGTGAGGCTTGCAAGTCCAGACAGTGAGTGAGTACTCAGGATCCAGGTAGGTGTTGGTATGCATGGTCACCTGCCCAGCTGGTGGATGTCCTATCACTTAGGAGAGTTTTTCCATTCTGGTCCAGCCTTGGAGAAGCTGCTGAGCAGTTCATGCTCCTGTTGCGGACACCTGAAGCAGCAGGCTATGAGAGGTTGGTGTGAGAAGCTTTAGTGAGGTTTTGAAGGCAGTCATTAGTTTCTGTTTGAAAGCAAAGGTCTTTATTTGCTCTGAGCTTGAAATGTGGTTACAGTGCATGCCTTGCCAGGGTAAATGTTATGGTATTCAGCAGGTTTAAAAGTTATTTTAAGACTGTGCCAAGTCTGTGGAGCTAGGAGGAAGCTTGATATCAACAGATGGATTAAAAAAAAATGGGAAAAATAAATAAACTGTAGTTTAGAAATATGTGGCTGTCATTGTGAAATGCATGAAATTAGATCTGGAGTTGGGGTCTTGCCTGACATATGATGAACCCAAAGGAGTATCGTTAACTCTTGCAAGGCTTCTGTGTCAGCTATTGGGCTGTGCAGGTGGGTTTGTCCCAAGGCTGCCAAGGGTTATTGGAGAGTGGCAAAGATTAGGGGTGGGCATATAACCTATGGTTGGGTTTAAAAAAAAACATTGGCTAATGAGGTCAGATTTTGCCAGCTCTTAAAATGCTTGAAATATAAATTACGTGACTGAGGGTGTGAGGAAGGGCAACCATATCCCAGGCGGTATCCACAGAAGGGCCAGCAGGGCAAAGGAGGTGATCCTGCCCTTCTACTCTGCTCTAGTGAGACCTCGCCTAGAGTACTGAGTCCAGATACGGAGTCCTCATTACACGAGAGATTTGGACCTGTTGGAGCATATCCAGAGGGCCACAAAAGTGATCCTGGGGATGGAACACCTCCCCCACAAGGACAGGCTGAGAGAGTTGGGGCTGTTCAGCCTGGAGAAGAGTAGGCGCCAGGGAGAGCCGAGAGTGGCCTTTCAGTATCTAAAGGGGGAATGTAAGAAAGAATGGGACAGGCTCTTCAGCAGTCTGTTGTGATAGGACAAGGGGAAATATTTTCAAGCTAAAAGAGGGAAGATTTAGATTACATATAAGGAATAAGTTTTTACAGTCATGGTGATGAGGCACTGGAGCAGGTTACCTAGAGAGGTGGTGGATGCCCCGTCCCTACAGACACTCAAGGTCAGGCTGGATGGGTCTCTGAGCACCTGATCTACCTGTGGGTGTCCCTGTTCACTGCAGGGGGATTGGACCAGATGGCCTTTAAGGTCCTTCCAACTCAAATAATTATGTGATTCTATGATTCTGTGTCTGTGGTTGTATAGAATAGGGGAGCATGAAGAAAATACTGTAAATGAAACAGAGAGAAGAGAACCGATTCAAAACAAGCCCAAGGAGGTGGTTTGCAACAGGTAATTGAGTTGGGGAGCTCTTTCCACAGAGCACAGTATGTGTGCTGAATGCTTATGTGGGCTCAAAGAGCGATTCACCAAGTCTTAAGGAAAAACAAAAATACAACCACAAACAAAACAGATAACCAGGTTATTAAATATGCAGAAACCTCATCTCACTTGGAGACATCTTG
>PPHD01010052.1:0-20020 GCA_002909625.1 Bambusicola thoracicus | reverse complement strand
GGGGATAAATGCAAAGCTATTAATCTGTACTGCCTGTTTGTGAGATTGCAACCTTGTGCTGCACAGGTGGAAGTCGATCACTGCAACCTTAAGACAGAATTTGTCAGAGCACCCAGCCATTTGAGACTGGAGGAAGGCAGTGACGTGGCCTGCCTCAGACTCTGTCTACCTGGAGGCTCTTCAGGATCAAAAGACAAGGTGCAAAACCTTTGTATATGATTATACTCCAGGATGCATTTCAAGGGTGAGGACAAAAGCTGGTGCAAAGTTGTGAAACAGATGACCTGCATGTCCCTTCTCCCATGACTCTTCCAACTGTCATACCCACATTGAAAACAACAGTCAATATAAATCAATGAAATAATACAATGAATAACAGCAAATTCTTTGTTTTCAAGTGCCACTCTGCTAGAACAACGTGTAATATAAATGACGAAAACCGATAGTAGTCACTGTACACCTAGTTCTACAAACCTTTATTTTGGTAGTAATAAACAAAGCACTGCAGAAATGAATTCATTATAGTATATATAAGCATACGTGTTATTTGATACCTTGCATAAAACAAAATTAGGTTCTGATTCGAAGTCAATTATCGTCAGTAGAAAGGGCTCACATAATAAATGGTTGAGCTGCTGATCTGTGTACAAATACTTGAAAAACAGATAAAGTTTTGCCAGTAGCGATCATGCCTAGCAGCGTGAAGTAGAACATGGCTCTGTGCTCTGTGAGAGACCAAGTTAACTAATGTCTGGCACTGCTGCTTTCAGGACCTTTGAGGAACTTGCATATTATGAAGCAAAGCAAAACAAAAAGAGAGAAGTAAATTGAGGTTAGAAAGCAGTCAAAATAGGCTCAAGGAACGTTTTTTGCCTTGACAGAATAAGTTTACTGCTAAGTAACCAAAGCACTCACAGCACAGTCTGTTCCTGTATTGCTGCTGTACAAAGATTCAGCTAACACAAAGCACAACATTCAACGTTAGGGTGTTTTTTCTTTTCAGGCTCTAACACATCACTGCAGTGTGGAATGTCAAACCCTTTTGTCAAAAGAAATCAACTCTCTCAGACTGCTGAGGTTTACAGGATATCAGTTCAGCAAATAAAATCCGGACCACCGTGCAGTCGGATAACTCGTAACTTGTCTCATCAAATCCAAGCTGTTTTATGAAAGAGGTATTCCTTATTAAATATTTATAGCTTGCTATTTAGACAGTAAGTAAAAGACAAAAGGCAAACCAAAACAATTCCACTCAAAGCAACAGAGAAGATAGTTTTGAAACTAAAACAATGTTTCCATCACAGAATCGCCAAGCAAGAGCTCCAAGTCAACGGCTCTTCTGCAAAAGCTTCTCTAAATGCAGGGGCATCGCTGTCACCAAGACATGCCTGAATTGTATTCTGCAAACTGCTGCCTGCTTCAGACTCACACAAACACAAAGCTGTGCTTCAGCAGGAAAAACCCAAAAGGACTAACCAAGCCTCTCCATGGGGAAAACAAATCTGACACGGCGGTTACTATTAATTAACATTCTTATTTGTTCAATACTACTTCCAGTTTCCAAAGGAAGTGTGACAGGCTGAACTAACAAAACGCTACTTCTCAAAGCTGCTAACCTCCTGTTTCCTGGGCAAACAAGCTACCCTTCGGCTCCATACCGTGCACTAGTGTTCGGCAGAGCAGCACAGTTACCTACATCCATCGGTTACAGCTTACGCACAGCCTTTGTTAAAAAAAAAACTCAACACTTTAAAGACCTTTAAAAAGGCATTTTTGTTACTTTTCTGCCAAATGAGCCTAAGGAAGAAGCAGCAGAAGAAAGGGGACTGCGTGACAGATGGTCACTAAAAAGCAGGCGACCCCTGAAGCTTTCTAGCTTGCTGTGAGTCAATTATTAATGGGGATTTCTCTTCTTACCGCCCCATCCCATGCGGAGAGGAGCGGCAGCAAAGCCTCCCTCAGAGCGCATCCATCCCCGCTAAGTGACTTGGGAAAGAAGCACATCGGCAGCGGTGAGCAGATGGTGGTGCAAAGCGGCTCAGGAACAGGAGAGGAGACGAGAGGAGAAGAGAGCCCGCGGAGATGGCGTGTCCGAGGCACAGACCGCAGGACTTACTGACCCGAGCTCTCCACTGGGATGTACCGTGGGAGCTGCAGATCGCCAGCGCTCTGCATCCCCACCGCTTTGTTTATCGGAAAATATTCAAAATGGAAACCTGACTCCGCTTCTAAAAATAGCTGAATTTACTGAGTTTCAACTTGAAGTCCCACTGCTGAAGTGTGACAACGGTACGCAAATACCTCGTCTTATCTCCAAAAGGCAGCATGTCAAGCCACTGGGGGAAAGCCTAGACGAGCTCTTCGGGTCTTTACATTAGCTCTTCGCAAAAATAAAGTGCAACCCGATAAAAATAAAAATAAAGAGGGCAGGGCAGGGAACAGCAACCACCGCCAGCGCTCAGCCGCGGGGAACTCGCCGCTCTGCCCGCCCCGGGCCGCAGCCCCGCTCCGCGCTGCCCCCTGCCGGGCCCTGAGGCGCCTCTCTCTTCCCCGCTCCGCCGGCCGCCCCGGCCCGGCCGGGCTCGGCGCTGCGGAACCCGCCGCAGGAACCCCGGGTGCTCGCCCGCGGCTCTCGGCTTCCGCGCCGCTTAGCCCTGCGCTCTCCGTCGGGATGTCAGAAAACCGAGAAGCTCGCGGGTCGAGCAGCACTTTGTTTTGAGAGGACCGGGTCACGGCACACCCTCCCCCCTCCCGGTCGGAGAAGACGTTACGTGAGGCTCCCGCGTATTTCTGTCCAATTCGCGGGGCGAGGAGAAGTGCGTTGCCCGCCGCCCTCGAAAAGTTGAGCGAACCCGTTTGGGAACAGCCCGAGCAACACGCGACTACAGCGGGGCAGCGGGCAGAGCCCGGCGCTGGGACAGCTCCTTGTGCCGGAGGGGTACCGCGCCGCTCCGCACGGCCCGGCGCGGCTCCGCACAGCCCCGCACGGCCGCAGACGGCCGGGAGAGCGGGAGGAGCCGGAGCCGGGCAGCGCCCGCCTGGGAACGGCGGTGGCAGCGAGACGGAGCCGCTCCTGCCTGGCTTCAGCTTGGGCTCCTTCGAGGGTGGGGGCGGGGGAACGGTTTGTTCATTTTCTTCGGAAGCAGCGAAGGGAAACCGAATAGCGACCTTTTGCCGGCAGGGAACCTTTCCGCCGCCTCCCAGCCTTACCTCGTGGCTTTCCTGACAAAGTAGGAGCGGGTGAAGTCGCAGTGATCGTCCAGCCACGCTTCCACCGCTTCCTGCTCAGGCGAGGGGTGGCAGCTGCGCTCCATGCTCCGCTCCGCGGCCGCTCTGCCTCCTCTCCCGGCCGCCGCCGTCGCTTCACCCGTGAGCGGGGCCGGGGGCGCGGGGCTCCCTCCCTTCCTCCCTTCCTTCCCCCGCCGCCGGGGCTCCCGGCCTGCCGGGGCCGGCTCCCAGGTGCTCGCCCGGCTCGGGCGGCAGGAAGCCCGCGTCCGGCCCCGGCCCCGGCCCCGCCACCGCACCTCAGCGCATCCCCGGCCGCGGCAGGCAGCCGGCTCCACCTCCCGCAGCGCCCCGGGGGGCTGCCGCGCCCCCGCCCCGCCCGGCTCGTCTCGGAACGGCCGCGGAACAGCGGCGGCAGCCCCCGGGCTCGGGCTGGCGATGCCCGGCGCTGCGGAGGGCGAAGGAGGCGTTTATGTGCGCAGGGAGTGCTGCGGGACGGCTGGCCCGGGCGGTCCGCGCGGGGCAGGGAAAAGCTCAAAGCGATGAAAAAGTAAGTTGTTCTCGGTGAGTCTGGAAAAGGGACCCCCCTTCAGTTATTCTCCTTTCAAGATGTGGCCTGCTTAAGCCTGCTTGAAAAAGTGGGAAAACAGAAGTCTTCTCGGAGTGTTTCACGGTTGGGTGTCAGCCTGAATATGAGTAGGAAAGCCCTGACTTTTCGATCCTTCATCCAGAAAGCCTACAGTGAGGCTTTTAAATCCGTTTGAGACCTTGAATGAACACAGCCCAGCTTTGAAGATGCTCCAGACTCACGGCTGCATTTTTTTTTCCTCTACTATTAGAAAGCAGCATTGAAAGCCTGGGTTAATGCCAAGCATCGCTTTTATGTCTTGTAGTTCCACTCTGTGCTCTACATGTGCACACATAATAATTGACCAACTGCATTCACAAAAGACTGTGCACGGAATAGAATGCGCATATCTTGTTTCCTGTGTCATCTATGTACACAGAGTGTCTTTGAAAGCAAGACATCAATGACAAATAGCAGCGTGTTTCTGTGGAAAGGGATCTTTGGGGTCTTTAAAATGATTGTCCGATATAATAAACTGAGAAAGACTGCAAGTTTGTCTGCCCCTCTTAAAGCCTCTCATTGCACACGGGGTGATGCACCTCAGATGGAGTACGCAGCCCCAAACACCTCCGCAATACTCTGCAGTGCTTCCAGAGCCTTGCCTCCAGCTCCTGGCAGGAGAAGTGGGATTCTGCAGTGTGAGCAGAGACTGCAGCAGGAACTTCACAGCAGAGCGACTGAGAGCCTGTCTGTGAGCTGGGGGGGAATTTTTTTCTTCTTTGTCTTTGTATAACATCTGTCTTCTGGCTGTAAGTATTTCTGTAATATGAGGCACGCCGAAAGCGAAGGTTTACATCAACATCACTCCTTATAATTCAACTTAAACAACAAATCTCACAAGTGCACGTGGTGACCAAAGAGCAAAATGTGAAGATAAAGTGTAAACTGGTTGAGGCGTGCTGCAAAAGTCAAACCACTATTCAAGGCAAAGAGGAATCTTTCAACAGGGGAATTCAGAATGCAGTAAACCACAGAAGCAGGCAGCATGGCAATAAGGGAGCGTGGTGTTTAGTGTCAAAACCTGAAAAGCATGATCTGTTAGGAAAAAAATAAACTTGTCACGTAACTCATAGATTGCTACTGTAACTGTTTCATTCAGAAAAGGGGTTTGAGGCTACACTAGTCGTGGCAATAATTTCTTTTCTGAGCCGGGCAAAGCTTTCAGACAACGACATCATGCTAAAATGCTTAAGAAATACAAGAGAAATATAAAATATACAGTTATCAAATACAGACTTCATAAATATCAGACAGCATTTCCCTGAATGGTCTCGTATAGGATACTGATCACAGCCCTGCACATCCCATCCCCAAAAGCTATTGCAGAATTATTACAGTTGATCTAGGGGGGAAATCCAGAACTGACCAAGCAGATGGAAATCTCTCTTCTGTAAAGAGAGAGAAAGAGATTTTTTACAAAAGGATGAATGCAAATATATAATTTCATTTCTGGTATTTAAAATACAATAGGATTTGCTCTCTGTCTCATTGGAGAGTAACAAGATAATGGTCAACAAAATTATGTCAGCTGCAATACGTACCATCTCATTTCACGTAATTATGAGTAGCATTAACAGAAATAAGCATTTATACTGTAGTAGGATTCAGTAAACACCAGACAAGAATAAATAAGCATTGTACTGAGCTCTGTAAACAGTAGTGTTAAAGTCTAGGCTTTATAATGATAATCACAGAATGGGTTGGGTTGGAAGGGACCTTAAAGGTCACCCAGTTCCAACAACAGTATTAAAGTCCAGGCTTGCTGAGAAGTGAGAGTACAGCATCCCTGCTCATGCCACAGGGTACTGGGACCCTGGGCGAAGCTTCTTGGACTGTGGACAGCTGCCTAGAATGGGAGAATGTGCATTTGACTTTGTACCAAAGGAGGGGAAGTTGGGCAGGGCGCAGTGCACTTTGCTCCGGGCTGACAGCCACTCAATTAGCCATCCTACAGATATGAATCTGTGAAGCCAATGTAGGAGATTGTCCTCCTGTGAATTCAGTGGTAAAATATCAGTTCAAATACTGCTACCCAAGCAAAGAATTGTGTAGTCTCTCCCAAAATGAATCATAAAAATGGAGATGTTGGGGGAAAAAATTGATACTTTCTCCGTATCCGATGGATTTCCATGAATAATAATGAACATGCTGTTTTCATTTTTAAGGTGACGGGAGGGGGTGAAGGCCAAGCATAACAGAGGAGTGAATGTTAAAGGTGGAAAAAATCTTTCATAGTTTTGGCTTCCAAAGTCCTGTGAAAAAGCTCCATGCATCTTAACTCACACCCAGCTTCCCAGTTTGCTTCCAGAATTTGGATGACAGAACTGTTGTAGCTGTAAGGTTGAAAAGGATCTATGGTAATGACACACAAGCAAGTATGGTTGGTTCATGTTTAAAAGCTACCTGTAGCAAAGCAGGGTGCTTGAGAGCTTCATACAGAAACCAGAATGCTTTTCCTGTGGAGGCCCTTTTTACTGTGGGAGAGGGAGTGAAAGAAAAGCTTTTAAGCTGAAATTTTGGTATATTTTGCAAATACTGTAACATAAGAAGATGAGAAAGGTATTTTGTGTGGGTATTCTTGTTTGTTTTGTTTTTGTTATTTGCAAGGCATATGAATCAGAGATGCTGCTAACTCATGGTCAGATGTAAGAGTATGACTATAGAACAAATATGTAATCATATAAGTATTTATGTGATATTTATGCTCGAAGAACCCTTTATTTATTTAAACCTACTGGAAGCTCATTTATTTCTATAACATTCCTGCTTAAGAGGGAAGAAAATAAGGTTTCAAATGTCACCACAGTTGACTTATTTGTCTGACTTACTCATTAGATGAACTGGAACAGCATTTAGCATTGCTAAGAACTGGGAATTGGCTGTCTTTCTGTCTTTGTACCCTCCCTTAAATCTGGAAAACAGTTGGTCTGTTTTGGCTACTACAACAATTTTAGGACTGTATCGTATTGCCAGTGAGACTATAATATGATAAGGCAGAGGCAACTATTCTGCTTCCTTATTAGCCAGCACTTTTACACGCATGTGAATATGTACACAGTGGAAGAATCTTAGTATTAGTAGAGCAAGTTTCCATTTCCCTGCTACTATTTAAGATGCACAAAGAGAATGAAATAGCAATCAAAATCTGGTTCATTTAAAATCAAATTGTTAATTCAGTGATGGAAATACCAAATCATGAGAATTTCTTATCAGTTTATTCTCTTAGTTCTTTCCAAATAATTATTGGAAATGCTTCCCAAATAAACACAGTTTTGCAGAGCTGCTCACTCATTGCATAACCTGCCTTCTCCTCTGGGATAACGTTACATATGTCCTACAGGAAGCCATGTAAAATAGTAGCTTCCTCATATTTTGATTTGAATGTCATCAAGCATTTGCGTCAATCAAAGTACCAAGCGAAATTGTTGTTAACCCCAGGAAAGCAGCAGCTTCTCTAAGTAGTTTGTAGTACACAGACATTTGTCTGGAAAGTACTGTCTAACTTTACCTCCTGAAAAATGTAATTTGGGATTTGAGTTTTAGCTTATTAGCATTTAAAGTCTCGGGATAAAGAGACTGTTTGAAGACTGTTGCTGAGTTTCTCTCTCGGCCTTCTCTGGTTTATGTTAAGTAGTGCTAGTTATCTCAGTTCTTCCTTGAATGTCTTGTTTTATAGCCCTCTGATCATTCTTCCTCAGAATGGAGGTCTTTCCCAGATTGTCTCTGCCATTCCTGTGATGTCTCATTGAGTGAGGATCAAGTAATCTAGTTGAACACTTACCAGTAACAAATGAAATTGAAGGGAGATTCTGTGTACCTTGCAGGTTCATACAGCTCCCCTTGGGTATGTGTTCTCGGAAACAGGCTGATCTTGTTGACTCATGGTGACCCTCTGTATTCTCTATTCCCTTTTCCTAAAGAGTTCCCTGTGCACCTGCTTCCTTCTGCCTAAGAATACTTCCTTCTCTTTAAACATTTAAATTTCATCTTCTGATAACAATCCATTTTGCCTACACTTTGCTTTGAGAATATGTGTCTACTTGGGTCTGGTATTACTGTTTATTTCTTTTCAGAGTCCCTGCTCTTCAAAATACCTTCCTCCTACTTGGATATAAGTATTCAGTTCTTTGTTCTTTGATTAACAGCGTTGCCTCCTGTGTGTTAAAATATAATCACCGAATTTCTTTGGTCTATATTAAACTGCCTGTCCCTCCCATTATTTATCACTCTGTAACTTTTTGTCATTTGCAACTTCTCCCAGCAATAATTTTCTATTTTTATTTAGATCATTCAGTGTGGTTTGGGTCCACTTAGTATGGACCACACTGATGATATACATCATTTTGTTCTGTTTTGCTTTTGTTTTTTACCAGAATTTTTGTAAAATTGTGAGCCAAAGTCCTACAGAAATCTGCAGATGCTCACTTTATCAAACACTCATAATATCATGGGAAAACAGGAAGGGTTTCTTTCTGACAAAATCTATTTTCTATCTATCTGTGCTGACTGGCGTTAATTGTACTATCATCCTTTAATTGTACACTGATTGTTTCCTGTACCAGCCTTTCCATCAGTTTTCCTGACATTGATGTCAGACAAAATGATCTACAATTTCCTTATTAAATAATGGAACAATGCTTGCTTCTCTTCTGTCTTCGGGAACTCGCCTGGGATTTCAAGACATGTTTTTCATAGTTTGGTTTGTTTAAATTTTATCTTACTGAGGTTTTAGGCCTGTTAAACAGGTATAATTTTACTTCCTGGTATTTTGGAATCTTAGTAGTGAACATCTGCATTTCTACTTCAATAGATCACTTGAGGAATATTTTACTGACACAGAGCTGGTCAGCCTTTCTACTTATTACGATCACTATGAAATCTTCATAGTGCAGAATGTATAGCATAAAAAAAAAAAAAAAAAAAAAAAAAGGTGTTTATACTGTTGACTTCATCATGGCTTTATCCTACCATACAGAGGGAAAAGGCAGTTATTCAGAAACTCTGTGAAGTATCTGCTGTACCCTATGGTGCCCAGAAAATTTTTATCACAATGAAATCTCAGTACAAATAGGAATAAGTAATAAATCTGGCTAGTGCCAAAGATTTAAAGCATTTAATGAATCTAAAACTCTTTCAGTGACATTATTTATTTAGAGTAATAGCAGACTTGATCTTGTCCAGATCCCAAAGTAATTAACTGCTTAGCATTTCCTAGTGATCTATGTGGAGGAGATTTTTGAAAGATGAGGTGTTCCTTTGACCAAACTTAACTTTACTTAACTGAATAAATTAACTCTTTTTAACCCACTATGAGTAAACATACTATGACTAGAACAGTGGTCTGATTTAGTGATGAGAACAAACTTCATTGGTATTCTGTATGCATCACTGATTCTAGAAAAATATTTATGAATAAAAGTCATTGCTACACATTCTAAAGAACACAATTGGAGTGAAACTTCTTTGTACTGGAAGCTGTACAACAAATATATCTTTTGCTCGGGTGGGTACATCATCAAATAGTCACTTTAATGGAAGGGTGAGGGGAATAGAGGTTTGGACCCAGTCCAATATTGAGCCTACAAGTAAGCACAGTATATATCAGTATTATGCAGCAGGCATAAAAATTGTTTTTAAGGCATTTTAGGAATGTGTAGACAAATTCTGGTAATTAAATAGTGTTAATCTGTGGTTGTGAAAGTTCAACAAAAATTAAACAGTAAACAAGATGAATAGAAAGATTACTTACACATAACATCGAAATTATAACCTAAAGGTACAACCACAAAACATTCAGTGTTCTGAACAAGAGAGGAAAATATGTAGGGGAGAAGTGTTTGTTTTTTTTTTTTTTTTTTTTTTTTTTTTTTTTTTTTTTTTTTTTTTTTTTTTGCATGGATATGGCATAGTCAGGATGCTTGCATTTTCTGCTTCAGCTTTCATGCCCATCCCTGAAGGCATCTGTGGTGTAGACATTTGTTCAGCCAAAGGAATTTGAATGAGTATATTCACAATGTACCATTGCGGAACCCAAATCAGCTGCTATCTGGTGTTCCCCCAGTAGCTGCTCATGCTTCCTCATCTTTATTTTTTTTATGCTATGGCTGACATGAAAATCTGGAGCCTTCAAAACCATTTGATGCTAAGTAATTGGTTTCTGTATAGTAAGTAGAAGAAAACAGTTGTAGATCAAGACAGTAAAATAGATCTTCAGATTCTCCCATCAGATACCTTGGGGTCATCACCACCATGCCTTCTTGAAGAAGAGACTGGAAAATAGCAAGTGATCTAAGGGCAACAGGGCCCACATTGTCATGGCTACACACATTCTCATGCATGATGCTCTGTTTCTCAAACTGCTACTTACATTTCATCACTGGCAGGTTGCACACTGTTTCTGCAGCAGAGGCTGTCTCTGGTTCTGCAGCGTGTCTTCTGGTTCTGGAACGTGGTTCTGCAGCGTTCAGAATAATCATTCCTTTGTGTGTTGCTGTAAAACCAACACAAATGACAGAATAAAACTTTTTTGTTGTTGTTATTGGAACCCAAATACAATTTGTATCTCTTGAAAGCTTTTCTATTAATCAGTGTCCTCCCATTAAATCCATGAAGACAGATAGTTGTCACTACTCATGTGCTACAGATGGCTATGACTAAATGGAAAGATTATGTGATTTGACTTAGAGTACAGAGAAAGTTTTTGTCATATCTAAAATCGTGCTGGATGAGTCACTTTCTTTTAGTATAGTGTTTATCCTTCTAGACCACTGGGGAGCTGATTTTTAATCTCCTCCTTATGGCCAGGGGTTACCTGGCTGCCTCTGATAGCCTCTGCCACCTCCTGTGAGCAGGGAGGAACCACATCAACAGTGTACTTCGGGCGAAGTGGCAGACTTGACTTTGTCTCACTTCAAACATTTCAGCCTGCATTTGCTTTGGTAGCATATGAAGATGTGAACTGTGGCTTTCATCTCTGGAAGATTAGAGAGCCTCCTTTACAATAGAGGAGGTTTCTTTGGGGCACCTCACTTTCAGGCATTTGGTGTAGATTTTAGACAGGCAAATCTGATTGTGTGAGCCAGAAAAAAGTTAGGTAGATGGAGACAGTAATACAGAAATAAGCGTACAATTCTGCTGAGCTGCTTGTTCCAGGCAGGAACATTAAGGAGGCTCTTCATGAGCTGAAACCTTCTGCCAGCTGCATGCAAGCTGTAGGCTGTGCCTGACTGGCCCTCTGTCTGCCTGCACAGTCTGGTCTCTTTTCAGAGACCTGAAGAAAAAAAAAAAAAAAAAAAATTTAATTTTTATTTGAGCTGATTTAATTTATTTTGGGTTTATTCATTTCCCAAGTAAAATGGTTATGTGGAAGCAGAAGTTCCTGTGGTGTTCTCACTGCTCGAGTCATGATGCAAGCACCCTCAAAGAGCTGAAATGCAGCACAGCCCATGACAGCCAGGGAGGAAAGGCTGCAGCCCTGCCCTATCACCTCACTCTGCAATGAACACATTTTTTGCCTTTCCTCTGTGCTATTTTTCTCCTTTCCACAGAGGAAAGCCAGAGAACAGAGGTGCAAAACGGACTGAAAGAGAGAATGTGTGTGTGTGTGTGTGTGTGTGATATGTGGTCTGTATCTGTCGTGTTCTTTTTCTTCGTTAATGATCTAGAAGAGTGCTTTCTGTGTGTTGACATCTGACTTTACAGGTCTTGTAAGGAAACAGCTCTGCCGATTAGATTAGTATTGACAGGACCAAGGTCTGTATTTACAGGAAAAAAAGCTACAGTGGGCCCAAAGGAACTGTATCTCTTCCTCAGATCTTTAAGTTCCTGAAGTCCCAGGATAAGTCAAGAAAGGTTAGCCATTGGTTTTTTCAGCATGATGGGAGCTCAACATTATTAATAAATGACCAAAACACTCTTCTATCAATCTGCTATTTAAATGTCTTTCAGAAGTTAATTAATTTATCCTCCTATCATTTCTGTCTCAGGCAAGATCTTTTTGTTAGTTTGTAGGAGGTAGATCACATGTATTCCCTTTACTTACTTCATGTCTTACTCTTAAACTTTCTGATCTCAGTCTGCCTGTGAATAAAAATACCCTCCTACTTTTCTACTCAAAAGCAGTTTTGGTGAGATAGGAGAATTCAGAGTTGTGTGGAAGGGAAAAAACACAGATCAGTCTTCTTGATTATTTGGAATTTTATTGAGGTTGAAAGATGTTCATTTTATATGATGACTGATATATGGACTGATGACTGATGTATAGGACTGATTCTCTGCTTAACAGTTGCCTGTAGTTTAATATTACTCTAAGGTAAAACAAATTTCGTCGTTGCTATAATCTCGTATCTCTATTGATTGCTACAGTACAAGAAATTTAGAATGGAAAATGTGTAAACAATATGTATAAAAATATGTGCATATATAAATGACGGCAAACAAACAAACCAGGAATTGGAATCCTATAATGCATATTGTTCCATTTCAGGGAAGAAAAATAAGAAAGTTGATTTTAAACTATTCAGTAAAGTAGAAAGCAAAGGCTACAATGCCCCCAAGTGCTCTCCAGCCATAAAAGCTTGTAGAATGTAGATTTTAAAGACAGATACAACCCTGCTGAGCATTGATCTGAAACATGCATAATACTATTGTTTTCACTTATTAAAACTCCTTCCTTACTGCGGCTGTCCCTGAAGTGTTAAGCTGTTTTTCATTCAGAGTGGCTCGGGGCATTAAGACAGCGGAGAGTGAAACAAACTCCCTCATTCAAAAGTAGAGTTTCTTTCTTTTCTTTGTTCTTATTACTCTGTTTCTGAAGCTCATGAGTAGTAACATTAAATCATTTCTGAAACTCTTGCTACAATTGAAAAGAGGAGAAAATGCTTTCTCAGTTTGTGACACAGAGAAGCATCTGTCTTTAACTCCTCAATCCCTCAAATCCACCAGCATGCATCCAACAAAGCTGACAGAAGGATGAAGGTGCATGAGCATCTCAAAAAGTAAGTGCACAACTGAAGAGATGTGCTGTTAATGTCTCAGGAGACCACAGCACCCTCACAGCAAAGAGCCTCGCAGAGTGCCGGTGCAGGAGCTTCATCTGGAGGTCTGTGCCATCCCAAACAGTATTTGTACAGCAAGGGCTCTCCTGTGCAGGCCTTTTGCTGTCTGGAACATCAGCATAATTCAATTAAAAATCACTCGGTCACAAAAACAAAAACCAAACCAAACCAAAAAAACCACCCACAACCACATTTGTTCTGATGCTCTCAGAGGAGACTGTACTCCCACTTTAGGCTGGAATCTACCTGTTTGTTTGCTTCTTTGCCTCTTCTAAGGTTGAACTCAAACATTTCTTACCCACTACTTCAAAAGCAGTAACAGATATTCTAACTTTTGTTCTCCTTCCCATTTCTAGTGTTTTGTGTGTGTGTGTGTAAGAAATCAAATAAGTGCACTTCTGTGAATTGCCCTTCCAACTTACAGATCAAGACTAAAAATACTGTAGTGTCTCTGGTGTTTTTATCACATTTTGTTTGTGCTCTTATCATTGCCAGTGCTTGAAAGTATCTTAAACTAAAGTGCAAAAGTACAGTGTCTTCTATTCAATTTTCCCTCAGAAAACACATATTCCCTAGCATTTAGAAATACAAGTTAATAGCAATAGCGAGCCATCATTGTCTGAACATGCACACTAGTGGTTCTGATTTATTGCTGTCCTTTTGATCTCACTTGTATACTGCTTACAGAGCTGTGCTTCTTTGTAAAGGTCCTTGGGACATGGACTGAGCCTTTGTGTTTTGTACATAGTGTTGTTTCTGTTCTCTGTCTGAATGTCTTGACCTTTAGAAAGCAACTCTGCGCCTGCCAAAATGTGTTTTATTTAATCAAGAATCTAATTCAGAGATAGCAAATCTCTTACAGGCCTGAAATTCACTCTGCGCACTGTTAATGCCAACCCAATTTTGCCCACGCAAATGCTCATTAAGCTCAAGCAAAAAGAGCTGTAAACACAGATAAAACAGCCTTCAACGTGATGAGAAAAGCTTTTCTTAATATTTACTTTATTTCTCACTGACAAAAAGGGTAATTAGAGTTCAGGTTAATCTGTTTTTTTTTTCCAGAAATGAGAAAAAATATAACTGGTATTTTATTCCTCAGTAGTGCACACTGATCGCCAAGCTGAGCACAAACAATGAAGAGAAATAATTTAAAGAGAGCCGTTAAAGGTAAAAACATTTGTTTAATTAACAACAATGTTCCCTCCAGTACAGAACATTACTGACCACTAGAAAGCCGGTTGTACTGCAGGCTTTGTTGATTTCCACTGACTACAAAGTAGAACAGGAACTTTCTACATAAATCCTGGGGTGCTTCTACGGGGACGCAGCTGCATGATCTGAGCTGCCTGACCCTGGTGCTGCATCAGACTTTCAACTCATGGTGTAAAGAAACGATTAAAAATTCGGTGCTGGGAGAAGTGCTTACTGTTTTATTAATGTCCATCAGATTAAAGACGTAAAAAAAAAATGAAGCAATATGAGCAGCACATAAAAGCAAAGGATTGAAAGGGAAAAAATGCATTTGAAGTGTGCCATGGCCTCTCTGAGAGAGCCTCGCATCGGTCTGCCTTCCCATTCACCCTGTCAAACAGCTGGCATGGCGTGTGCTCTGCGGACAGGCGAGCAGCAGCATTCAGACAGCTGTGCTATGTGGAGCACAGATGCTTTCACTTGCATTTGGTAGTTTCTAGCCAGCTTCCAGAGTTTTGGTGGAATTGTTCACAGATGTCTGACTCACACAGATGATACAGAAATTCATTGAAAAAGGATCTGAAATTAATACCTGGACTTTTCTTGCCATTAGCTTTATCAGACTCTAAGGTCCATCTCGGTGGATCCAAAAGGAAATTATTTATGTATATTGAATTGAAATTCCTTCTCAAAGTTACTTATAACAGAAACTATGGAAAGAAGCCTTTTCTACTTTTATATTTAAGGGCTTTGAGGTGTTTGTGGAAGGCACTGCTCTGTCACTGGGAGGTTCCCATCCACAGAGCATGCTGCGTGTCTTGCTCTTTAGAGAGCACTGTTTGTGTGCCCAAACAGCATCATAGATTTCTCTGTCCAAGAAGAGTCTCTCAGTGTGTTGATATCGCTGGTTCCCTTAGAACGCTGCAGTTTTGCCAATAATGAAGGTAGTAATGACTTTCTTATGTTAACACAGTCTACTGGAAAGCAATTGGAATAAAAAAAAATCTCACTTATTGTACGCTGCCAAACAGCCTCCAGATGGGTGATGGGTTTGTTCCTGCTAGCTAGAAAGTTTCCTTGAAAGGAGAATACTTGTGGCAGCACTTGCAACTTTACTTATGCGTGTGCTCTCCTATTATTTTGTGGCTTAACTTGTGCGTGATGCTTGGCTGTTCCGCAGCATCTGATTCTTTCATACGTTGCTGCTGCTGGCCGCCTCAGCAAAAAAATTGGGGTGTGAGGTTGGAATAGCATTCTTCTGATTTAAGTACCATGCATTTACTGTGATTGACTAAGCCTCCATATTAAGAGTTTTTCCCTTTAGAGAAGTTGCACAGAACTACCTGCCCAGTCCTTGCCAGCATTTATTAGAATTGGTAGGAAAACAACTGGAATTAATGTTAGTACAGATTTTAGACCAAAGACTTTCCCCATTATTCCTAAGGACCAGAACTGTCCGTTTGGATGTCAGTGGAAACTGCAGTGGTGGTAGGTGCACATTTATAGGAAAAAGATACAAAAGACTCCAAACCAAACAAAAACAAAAAAACAACCCACAACAACCAATGGATGAGTGACAGCAAGTGTTTTAATCAGAGGATCTTTTTTCATTTTCCTTTTCACTGTATGTTATGCAATATACGGTGAGCACTACATTTACTGGCAAAGGAGAGAAGTCTGGGAAACCTATTCATTTTATTCCACATTTAAACAAACAGTTTCTCAAAACCATGACCAAGAAAGGAAGCAAAAGTACTTAGCAAACCTATATTAAGTGTTCTAACTCAATGTTTATATTTTGTTCCTGAAAAATATACTGACTGTATTGACAGCTTAGTAGTGTTCAGCTCCTTCAGTCTGATGTGGGGGAAGGCTTAGAAAATATTTTTAACCTTGTATGGAAACTTAATTTTGTTTTCAAAATACCTGCAGCTCAGTACAGTCTGAGCCATTCTAAAGCAAAAATTGTGGTCTACAAAGAAAGTTCATATGATTCCCACAGGGTAAAAGTGTCTGGGAGAAAAATGCTGGTAGCGCCGTGAAATATCCAGCGCTTCCTCTAACTTTCTAGTACTTTCATAACACACTCTTAAGACAGAAGCCTCCCAAACACCAAGGACGTTCTTATAGGAAGATGACTTCTTTCACCCAGAAAACTCTCTGTATTATTTCCAGATTGCAAAGCTATGCCATGAGCAACTAGATTTGCATTTGATGAATAAAACTGTGTTTTCAATTACTGATCTGGAATTTTTTGAAGATAAATGCTGATATTTATGCAATTGTACTGCATTCCCATAAGTATGTATTTTCAGGTACTTTGCCAGAAGTTCTTACCACAGGAAATATAAATCAGATTTTAAATACGAATCTTGAGAAGCAAAAATATTTAAATTTTTAAAATTTTTTATTGTCATCCTATTCATTTTGAGCATTTCACATTACTGTTATTTTGTCTCTGAGTAAACTACTTTTCCTAGTTATGGACAAGCTGCAGCTTTCAATTGCAATCTCCTAATTAAAAAGGATAATGAAGAATTACTGCTGCATTTTAAGAATGCACCTGAAATATTTGGATGTAACCTTAGATTTGTTTCCAGAACTTATAATCCTGACTGCCACAATAATGAAGGAATGTTTGGGCGTTGTGTTGAGGGACATGGATTAGCGAGAACTATTGGTGATGGGTGGATGGTTGGATTGGGTGATCCTGTGGGTCTTTTCCAACCTTGGTAATTCTATGATTCTATGATTCTATGTCCCTCCTCCCACAGAAAGGATAAATTGTAAACAGCATTGCATAGCAGATCTTATATTCTTAATGAATGATGTTATCATTGTAGAGCTGGTTTTCCTCAGCAAAGTCTACGTATTCTGTGATTCTGTGATGCTGTGCTTTTGCAGAGTAGGAGAAAAATATCTTCATTTTACTGTTGGTTGCCCTGAAATATATTCCGTTAGTTGTAATGAAGATAAAAGGATAAATTGTGAAATATATGTATTCTATAGAGAATGGAGCTCAAGTCTTAGGAGCAGCCGAGGGAACTGAGATTGTGTAGGCTGGAGAAGAGGAGGCTCAAGGGAGACCTTAATTGCTCTCTACAACTGCCTGAAAGGAGACTGTGGCAAAGTGAGAGTCAGCCTCTTCTCCCGTGTAACTAGTGATAGGACTAGAGAGAATGGCCTCAAGTTGTACCAGAGGAGGTTCAGGTTGGACATTTGGAAAAATTTCTTCCCTGAAAGACTGGTGATGCAATGGCACAGGCTGCCCAGGGAGGTAGTGGAATCACCATCCCTGGAGGCATTCAAGAAATGTTTAGATATTGTACGGAGGGACATGGTTTGGTGGGTAAATACTGGTGATAGGTGGATGGTTGGACTGGATGATTTTGGTGATCTTTTCCAACCTTGGTGATTCTTTGATTCTATAGGAAGGAAGGAGTGGCTTATATGGTTCCAGAACTGGAGTACTGGTAGCTTTGGGACAGCATTTGGATTCAGAAGGCCATTTTGAATCTTGTTCAAAAGGACATTTTGTCCTCTTTGGGACATTTGCACCCAAAGTGGTATTTCCACTAAAACCATAGGGAAACACCAAATCTGGGCAACGATAAAGTATTTCACCTTGCTAATTTTGCTTTAGAAGCAAATTTAATTTTGCTATTTTTCTTTACCAGATTCAGCTTTTTCCAAAATAAAATTTTTAATGCTTGTTTACCATGATAGTTTACATAATTGGTCTTGGCTCTGCTTCCAGTTCTGTCATGGAAATTCTTAGTACTGTCCATCAGTCTGAATATGTCTGAGTGAATAACACACTGGGTGAGCCATAGCAACCATTCACTAAGAATTCAGTATAGATGTAGGTCCTCTACATGATCAAATTAATTAAATAAATGCCTTCTGGATCAAAGAATATTTCTTCTTGTTCTTTAAGGACCTAATTTTCCATAGCTCTGAGCTTGATTCAGATGTACATTGGGAAAGAGAGGAGATCCAGGCCCTTTTTGCTCAGGAATAGCATGCATAGAGAAAGAAAACAATGAAGGGTCTTGACAATTATTTCTTGGCAAGTTTCAGCTTTCCATGAGAAGCAAAAACACATGCTTTTTAAAAAATGACGCAGATGTCTCTGCATGTCCATTGCTTGGAAAGACACAGATGGACTCATGTTTTGAGAAAAAACAACAGGCAGTCAGTTTGGAGAGGAAAAACTGTCTAGGATATTTCGTGGCTGTTACTTTTTGATACAGGCGTGCAAGCACAGACAACCCTGCTGTAACAGGGGGACAGCTGGGTCATACCACACAGTGCTTCACCCTGAATTTCTAGTTTCACAGCAGCCAGTGCTCATGTTAGGACTTAAGGGTGCTTTGCCATGCACACGTGGGATGAAGTGAGAGAACAGTGGTAGGACCTGGTGCTCTGGTCTGTCTCGACAGCATGAGGCAGTGGTTAGGCACAGCCAGATGTGTATGAGGCGGGGGGCTCAGCTCCTGCTCGGCTGGCTCTGCTGTTTGAATTGGCTTGCTCTCAGGAAAAGAGTTTCCAGCTCACAAATTAATCTATGGCTGTGGTGTGGAGACCAGAAATAAAATACCTGTGAAGAGATGGATGGGAATCCTGAGCTGTGAATCAGAGAAGGACACTGAGTGTCTTAGTGACTCAAGTTCTCAGTTTCATGAACAGAGCTGCCAACAGCATAATTTCTTGCCATGTACAAGCAGGGCTTTAGTTACGCTTCCATCTGTTTTTTGCAATTTTGGTCTAATTGGCTAACTTATAGTGGCTTCTTATAGCAGGGAGTCAAGATTCCTCCTCTCCATCTTACCACTGTTGTAATCTAGGATTATTTTTTTCCATTCCTTGTTATTATAACTAATTATTGTTACAACTGATTATTCGTTATGAATAATTATTACTTTCTTTCTTTCTTTAAATTTAAAAGACTGTCTCTGACCAAGGTATTTCATAATTTAGCAGCTAGCATGGGCAAGGATATACTTTAATTAACTATCTTTGCTATAGCTGGAAAACAGGTGTAAAATATTTGCTTTTCAAAACATTGTGAGTTATTGTCCCTTAACATTTGTAAACCCATTTAAATAAGTCGTGCAATACCATGTTAAAGTATTACTGAACAGAGGAGAAACATGATAATTCACAATATATATTCAGAAGTCCCATATGAAGAAGTGCACTAAACAGAGGATTCATATACCAGCTTGCATGCAGCCATTTTGACCTAACTGAATTTGCCCAGAAGGTCCACTATCACTGTGTGGGATTGATTTAGTCATAGTCCACATTTCACTTGCCTTCTAAACTAGAGCACTCATTTCTGATTTTTAATTATCATTATTCCAAGTACTGACAATTAAGTCATTTGATACATGAACATATGTTAGGGACTGAATGTGAAGAATGTTGCCAATTTGTCTCTTCTAAGAGATCATCTGGAAAACAGCAAACTGGAAAAAGTGAGCTTTATTCCTGCTGCTTAAGTAAGAAGGAAGGCATTGCCTGCTTTCACATTTTGAATCAGGACAACTAGAATTCTCCCACTCAGCTACAGGTTGTACAGGAAAGAGTTTTGTCTCCTATGTTAATTTCCTGTACTATAGGTGACACCACACAACACTCTGAGCTGATTACTGTAAATGAGTGCAAGAGAGATCAGAGAAAGAGAGAAAATGTTTGGGTTGGTTTGGGCTATAAACCACAGGGGAACAGAGGCTGCTCTTTCCTCTACAGAGGCTTTGCCTGAGAGGAGATGCTGTTGCATATGATCCCTCAAACACTGCTTAAATCTTTTATCCAGCCAGACTAGAAATACTCATACGTATAACTAGTCTTCACACACTACCATGAAGTACACTGAGGAAACTTCAGATTCTTCTTACCAGTGCAAGAAAAAAAA
>PPHD01010051.1:0-20021 GCA_002909625.1 Bambusicola thoracicus | reverse complement strand
AGAAAGTGGGAAAGAAGTAGTGAGTTGCCGTAGAGGTGACAAGATTAGAGAGCTTTGTAAAGTTTTGTTTTGTTTCAGGCAAAGAACTTGGTGTGTGCACAGGAAGAGCACATTTCTATATAAATTCTAGAATCTAGCTACTGTTTTTACCTTGTGGAATCTGATGTGGCTGCTTCCAAAGTATAAACTGGAAAAGTAAATAGGAGGCATTCCCTTAGAAGAGGCTGCCACCTACTTACAGTAAAATTTATTAAATCAAAAGATAAATAGCTACCAGCTGACACATCCAGGAAATTGGGTAGTCATGTCCAGTTTGGGCTTTATGGTACAGCTTCTTGCACGGGAAAGAAGTATTGGCATCTAGTCAATGTTTCCTCTTCAGAGTCAGCAGAAGTTGTGTTCGTCTTTTCTTCCTTTGCCTAAATTGGTCATATCTGCTCAAACCTCAACCTGCACCGTGTCTCGCAGCAAAATCTTAATGTGTGTGGATTGTGTGAACATTTTTAAGGCTAGAATCTCATCCTTCTTTAAATCATTGCTTTTGGTTTGACAATAAAATTATAACCTAGTTGTGACCCCATCCTGTTCACAGTTCATTCAATCTATTCTGGTTGCTCTGCTTCATTTCAGGACCTTACTGAATCTGACTGTTCTTAGACTGTGTGGAAATTTATCTGCAATTAAGTATACAAAGTACAGTTGCAGAGTAATCAGAAGCATAGTACTTGCTTGTCGAGGTACACTTTTTTTTTTTTTTTTTTTTTTTTTTTAACTGTAAAAAAAATGTGTCACCCAAACAGCAGAGACTATGTTGGTACACAGATTAATCCATTTCAAAGGAATGTTAAGAACTATTGGAAGACAGATGCAGTTGGTATAAAGATAAGCGCACACTGATTTCACATGCAATGAAATTCCTCTGCTGAATTGACTTACTAATAGATATTAAAACTGTGTGATATCTGAAATGAGTATAACCTGGTTGGCACAAAACTATTTAAACCTTCTTGTTAGTTTAAAATATTAGAATGCTTTTTACATATGATTTTGTGTTCTAGTGGTAAGATGTACTTGCAGAGCAGCTAAAATGTACAATACAAGTAAAGAATCAGTTTGAGCTTTTTGTTGATCTCAGGTTAACTCACCTTCAAATGCAAATTGCTTCATTACAGTAGTATTAACTATGACATGTTATGATGGACTATCTAGGTTCAGGATGCAGCTTTGATTTTTCTGTTTTATCTGTTTGTGATAGGTGTCTGCCTTTCTCTTCCTGGTTTTCATATTTCTTGAGTTATCCTTAATAATAAACTGATTGTCAGTAACTAAATCACTGTGCAGTAGCCCTTTAGGATATGCTTTCTTAGCTTATTGTAGCTAGAGTTTATAGACATTGATGTTATTGATACAGTTGTCATGTAGCAAAGATACATGTTTAGCTCTTATTTTCTCTTAATATGTCCAGTCCCCTTTTTTCTCTGGATTCCCTTTACTTCATTAACAATTTTTAGATAGCATGCTAAAATATGTAGATTGCTCTGAAAGTAATGCCTCATATTTATTTACACAGAAACTATAGCAGATACGAAAGTAGAACAATGCTATTTGATTGGAGCAAATTCTCAGCTACAAAACACTACTTCTCAATATAGTCACCACCATTACATATATATTTTTACCAGTGATGAACAAGAGCCTGCATGCTGTGCTTGTAAAAATCTGCACCAGTGGAGGTCACCCACTGTTTCACAGATGCTATGAAATCATCAGTGCTAGGAAAATATTGCCCATGCTCAAACAGATGGAAGACAGAAGGTGCCAAATCTGGACTATACTGTGGGTGTGATAGGACAGTCCAACCAAGACTGACAATGTACTACACGCTCTTCAAACTGGTATGGGACCTGGTGTTATTGTGTTGTAAGAGAAAGTTTATCTCCTCTGGCCTGACTCTGGAAGTTGAGCCTTCAGCCTAATCCTGACAAATTTGCATACAGTGTTCTTTCTCTTCCTGTGTGAGAGTTTGTGGAATTTACCTGGACTGAACTTTGCAATATTCTAACACTGCCACCATTCTTAGTATTGCATTGAAGCTGATATTCAACTTCATACACACTTTCTTGGTTTTAAAGTGATGATTCATGAAGTTCTTTATAGAGAGAGTGGTGAGGTGCTGGAATAGGCTGCCCAGAGAGGTTGTGAACGCTCTGTCCCTGGAAGTGTTCAAGACCAGGTTGGATGGGGCCAGATCTGGTGCCAGATCTGGAGGTTGGTGGCCCTGCCTGTGACAGGGGGGTTGGAACTTGGTGACTTGATGACTTCCAACCCAAGCCATTCTAAGATTGTATGATTCACATGGATGAGCTGATTGAGATGCCCTTCATTTCATGGTGTAACAGCTATTAATGGCCATCTAGAACATGGCTTGTCTCTCACATCACTGTGGCCATTGCTGAAATGCACCACACAATGCCCCACTGTGCTGATATCCTCATTTTTGGTCTCTATAAACCTTCAGAAAGCATCAGTGAATGTCAGTAGGAGCCATTTTTTTTCTGCTTGGAGCAATTCAGTGACACAGCTTTGCTTCATACACGCTTCCATGTGAGACACCATTTTGTCAGCCTGCCCCTCTGCTGCCCTCTGTCACATGGCAACAGAGAATTGGCAGGAAGGTTCAATCCTTCATTGCTATACCACTGACATCCACTTCTGATACTGTGGGTCGACAGACATAAAATAGGAAGCATTACTTTCAGATCAGCCGTCATAGTTCTATTCTCCATTGCTTTGGCTGTAAGACTTTTGAGAAGGGTTATCAAAAGTAACCTATTTGGGAATGTGTGTAAAATCTTTTTTTTCCCACTTTTTCTGTGCTGACCACTTGGATCGCTTCTGGTCAGACCACTGCTCTGAACAGTTAGAGTCTCTTTGAATGAGCTAGGAAGTGTGTGTATCTGAATCATACTGACTGGTCACCCACAAACCCTCAACAAAATTTTTTAAACTTCACCTACCATTTACATTGTCTTGGGTCCAATGAACAGAGTGACCTGGATGTTACTCACAGATGTATGAGCTGCTTCATGGTGAATACATCCACATTTGCTTGTACAAGAGCTTTTTGTATTTTTTTAGTAGGGGGAGAGGAATTTATATAAAGTTAATTTGTGAATGAGCTCATCATCCAGTATTTTTCAGTGATGGGCTTTGGAAAGATTTACTGAAGCAGTTATATTTAGGTATGTTTAAGTTTTTGTGAGCATACAGGCCAATATTTACCATAGCTCTATTTTACCTTTCACATACTGTAGTATATTAAACCACAAAACCACACTGGCATAGTTAAAGGGTGGGTATTTAATGTTGAGCTTTTCTTGGAATAAATGTGCTAGTGGAGGTGGGGAGTGGATTTTTGTGTGTGTATTATTGCACATGTAGGTTTTTTTCTTTTTCTTATCAACTGTGTGTGCCTAATAGAAGCTACTTTTTATCATAATGCTAAAGTCTCATCACTAGCCATGCACTACAACTCAGATGTTCAATTAGAGCAGACAAAATTAGTAAGTGACATATTACTCCTTTTGTAGTCATTTCAGTGATTGGTGGTGATACATCTAAACTCTCTTACACAATGCTAGTTTAGTGCAAGCAAAGTAATATACACCATTCCAGGGTTATTTACCTTTGTATTGGTTGTAAACATTGTTCATAGGAATTCATCATGAATAACCTGAAAAACATAGCAGGGTTCAGTATGAGTAGCCTATATTGCTAGTGTCAGTACTCTGTTGGTACTAGCTGGTGCAGACGTTAGCAATATATATTTGGAATTGACAAAGAGAATTCATTAGGTAATGAGGATATAGCCAAGCGTTTATTACATTACTGTTTCTTTGCAACCTTTGTCTTTGACTCCTGCTTTTTGAGTCAGGTTTCTTTGATAGATATGAGAATTCGAGAGAGAAGAAAACCTTAAGTCTAGTAAGAGAGACATCAAATCAGCCACTGAAAACCTCCTACTTTTGCCTACCAAGCATTCCTAGCATGTGTTTACTCCGTTTTGTTTTTTATTCTTTTGACTGCCTGTACTGTTTCTGCTGCTTTCTTCTGGCACTCTTATCAAATCATTTTCTCACCAAACTCTACTGCCTCCTTAACATGCAGAAATATCAATTTGACACTATCTGAGTTTCATTTTGGATAGGAGTCACTGAGTCCTACAGTCACAGATTTCAGTCAGCAAACCTTCCTGTCTTTTCCAACAAACTCATCAAATACTAAACTCTAACTCATGAGGCAGACATGAAAAACCTTATTCCACACAATGTGCCCATTTGCTATGTGTATTGTTTTTGTTTAATAAAGAGGACAGGTCATGGAGATCACTTTATAAGATGTAATTTTTTAGTTAATTTGACTATGAATGTTCTTTTGCTTCCGCTAATACTTTATATTACTAAGTGGCACAGGAACATATCTTTTCCCCAGAAAATTTTAGTTGAGTATGGAAGATGCCTGAAACTTTTGCTGTGTATCTTCAGCATAGTTAATCTTTATGATAGGAAAGCATTTCCATTATAATTACCTTATTAGGCCTGAATCATTGCTAATAGCATAAAAATCTATGTGCTTATTGGTCTTACTTATCTAAAAGTTCCAGTAATCTATGCAGTCACTGAGCTCTGTAGATTTTGTTTCACTCTGAAAATGGTAATTATGTCTTATTCTCTAATCTATGTTCGTAACCAAAGGCTTTGTAAAAATGTTGTGAAAATATATTTTAAGGTTTGTCAGAAGTGTGAACCATATAGTGATATGTTAATGTGCATAATATAATATTATTCAATTATTGTACCTAATTCTTTTCTGTAGTTTCATTCATTTTGAATGTTACATCACATCACCACATCTGCTACTGCATACATAGCCCAATTTCGCAAATGGTTTCCATAACAATTTGTAAGCCTCTCTGCCAGTGTTTGATTGATGTCATTCAATTGCTCTAAAACATCCTTTGCTAGCCACTGGAGACCCTGCAGAAAGAATATTTGCAAATTAAGAGTATAATGGAATGTTTTTTCCATTGACATACGAAGTAGGCAGTACATATTAAGTAATTTTGTTAGTCTGGTGGTCACATGCCAGATGAGAAACCTGATGATCCTCTTCAAACAAGGCAGTTATCAGGCAACAGTGGGAAAGTGTTGGTTTCTGCTTATTTAACAGATTTATGTGTGTTCCTGAGATCATCGCCTTCTGATTCTTTATTTCCTGTAGGGTTTTATTCATTTTTAGGTCAGTATTGTTCCTCTTCAGTCCTCAAGCTGCTAAGTAGCATGACAGTTATGTTTCTGAGTTTATATTTTTTCTTATCTTGCATGTATCCAGTTTATGTACTTTCTGATACAACTGCTACTTGCACTTTCACAGCAATTTCTTCAATAAAACTCAGCCAGCATTACACCAAACTAGGCCCTGAAACACGGCTGAGAGCCTAGGCTCAGGTTTTCACCTCATTTAATTTAAAAAACTCCATTGCATTTATTAGTGGGAGTAATCCATTGTAACTCTACATAGTTTCTGAATATATGTGAGACCTTCTAGGAAATTACAGCACCCAAGTTTTAGGGTGGCGGTAGGCAGCACATTGTACCAATATGCAGTTTGGATCTTGGAATAAATCAATAACTTCAAAGCATGACTGTGTTAGATGGGTAAGAGGTCATAGTGAGGGGAAACAGGCCTGGTATATGTTGCTGTTAATTATGGTCTTCTCTCCTCATCTATTTCTGCTGTATAAAATGGTATAAATGACTACAGGAAATTATAATCTGCAGGTTCATCTGATAGGTGATTGCCCCCATGACCTATTCTCTACAGTGTTTCATTAATCCTTGGAGTATCTGTAAAGAGCAATGCTTCTATATCTGCCGCTTTATTGCTAATTAAGTCTGAGGATATGAAGAGCTTCATTACTGCTCCTTTGTTCTGCTTGACCGTTATGTTGACCCAATGTCTTTCTTTGTCAGGCTGTAGAAGTCACTGACTGATAGAGAAAAATCTCCATCTACTCTGGTCTCAGCCTTCACGTATAGGTTGGACAGCAAGATCAGGGTGCCTCCAGGGGCTTTTAACTAACAGCTTTGAGTTATGATAGGCAGGAGAGAGTAGGGGCTTATTTGAACTGCATGAAGGAAGCAAGCTGCAAGGTACTTCATGAATAAACTTTAATTCTTAGGAGAGGCAGAGACATAATCTTCCAAAATGTGAATGGTGGCACCTGGAAATCTACAAAGAAAGTTCAGCATCAGAACCCCAGAATTGCCATTTGTCAAGGCAAAATATTAGGAGTTCATTTAAACTTCTATATATATCTGTCAGGATGAATCTCCAGTTCTTCCAGAAATTTCCCATGATAGATTGCCTTTATATGCAGTGATTTCAGTTTTTAATTCTGCTGGAATCAGAAAATTCTACTGCAGTGCAAGTAAAAGCTCATGAGCTGAGAAATTATTTGGATTCAGACACAGAGCTTGTAACAAGTCAATTCCAAATTTTTTCATCCTTCTGACCAGCTCAATATTCAAGCTGTCTCAGATCCAATGTGATAGACAACTGCTTCCACCTGTTTATGAGTTTAAATTTCTGAACTGTACATAGGTGTAGAAGTGGAAATCATTTATGTGTGTTGTTAACTGAATAGGTCTACCTCACAGAGAAAAACATTTGGTTTTTTAAACATTTTTAGTAGCCCCTGTAAATCACTGCATTAATTTCTAACTGTGATGAAAATCACATGACTTGTGTGAAGGTTTTTCTGTTTCTCCCTTACTGAGAAATATACTTAAAGTTCCAAGATTAGGAAATGTGTTATTTGGAATGCTTATCTCTCAAAAAAATAGAAGTATTTGATTTGTCAATTTTCTTTGAATTACATGATTTTATATTTTAGAAAACATTTGAACAATTAAAATGCTTGGGTTTTATGATAAACAGTGGAGTTGAAGACATAGCAAAATGTAAAGCATTAAATGTAGATTGTGTTTAGCAAGAAGCTGCAATATTTCAGTTGTTAAGTTAGAATGGACCTTTTTTTTTTTTTCTTTTCTGTTTTTTCTCCAGTAGGAACATTGTTTTTGTAGCGAAAGAGCTCTGTATCAGACTTTGCTATGATTGCACATCTTCCCTTCAGTTCCTCAGGATTATAATTTTCTTCCTTTCTTCCTTGAAGTTCAGTAAGGAAGCATGAGAATTTAAAAAGGATGTCCAAGACAGCTTAGAGTTAACTGAACAGTTCATTACTATTATGCTTTTATGTTGATAAAATATTTATGTCATTTGCAAGACTTATATTACCTTATAAATCACATCAAGAATTATATTAGATATATTCAGACTTATTCATGATGAGTGCTTTACTTTTATTTTCAGATGTATTTTAGCTAATTTTTCATTTCAGTGAGGAACTAGGCTGTCAGATTTCAGCTAATTCTAAAATTCAATACAGTGTGAAGGGTGTGAAAGTAGGACTCCTATCAAACTGAAACTGATGATCTTGCATTATTCTGTAACTACTTAGTTGACAAAAACTGTTGTCTAAAATTCTACTCTTGGTTTACCTCTTGGGAAAGTGCATTAAACTGCTACTGTTTTTTTACTCCTCAGTTTGCTGTGGGAGGCAGAATGAAAACAGCTTCTTTGCTGTACCTTGAGTAGGTCATCAGTTAAATCTTCAGGTTGGCTTCAGATCAGTTTTAGGTGGACATGGCTCCTGCTGGAAATCTCAGATCTTAGTACAGAATAAACTATTTTTCCCTTTCTTTCCATTAAACCAGTGTCTTGCTTTTTTTTTTTTTAAAGACATGTAATGTGTGTCTTTTTCTCAATGTGTTGCTAGTCTTTGATCTTCCTTCAAGTTACCAGCAGTTCTTTATCATTTCTCAGGCATCTTCTACCAAGCCACAGAGTATAATATTTTTTCATTATTATTTACCCACTTTGGCTGCATGACGCCTTTTCCTTTTCTATAGTTGCCTTGCTCCTCTGTCCATTGGAGAAATCTAATTACTATAGTTGCTAATAATAGGCTATATAAAGTAGGATTTTAGAAGGAATGCTGAGTTGCAATTTGTGCCAATGTCATTTTGTTCTGAAACTGGACTGTTTTATAAGCATAAACTGCCATCTAAAAGACCATATTCTGCAATTACCTGTTTAGGTTAGGTGGGAGGTTTCTTGCAAGTTAAACGCTCATGTTTATATAGAAGAACAAATTGATCTTGCTCTTATAAATATTGAAATACAAATAAAACAGGTTTTGTTCCCATTTATCTGTTTCAATTGCTTTTAGAGTAAGAAAAGGGGGAAGGGATGCAGGAAACCAGCATGGCTTGGCAAGAACCTGCTGGTCAGACTAAGGGAAAAGAAGAGATTGTACCAGCTGTGGAAACAAGGGTGTGTCACCTGGGGAGATGCTGTCCAGACTTGCAGAGAAAGGATTAGGAAAACCAAGACACGGATGGAACTGAACTTGGCAAGGGATGTTAAAAACAATAAGAAGGGATTCTATATGTACACTGACTAAAAAAGGCAGGCCAAAGAGAGCGTACCTCCTTTAGTGCATGAGAAAGGAGAACCGTCTACAACAGGTACGGAGAAAGCTAAGGTACTAAATGAGTTTTTTGTCTTGGTCTTCACTGACAGCCAGGATTCTCATATATCTCATGTCCCTGAAGCTTGCATCCCTGGGCCTCTAGGTGGGAACTGGGGGAGTAAATTCCCCCTTGCTGTAAGGGCAGAGCAAGTCCGAGACTGACTCATGAGACTGAATGGAAGGGGGAAATGGTTTTAAGATTTTAGATTGGATGTCAGGGGGAAGTTGTTTACAGAGTGGTGAGGTGCTAGAACAGGCTGCCCAGAGAGGTTGTGGATGCTCTATCCCTGGAAGTGTTCAAGACCAGGTTGGACTGGGCCCTGGACAACCTGACCTAGTACCAGATCTGGAGGGTGGTGGCTCTGCCTGTGGCAAGAGGGTTGAAAGTTGATCCTTGGGGTCTCTTCCAGCCCAAGTCATTCTATGATTTTATGATTCTCATAATGAGAAACAAATTGGAGATAATGCTATTACTTACTGTGATATGTTTTACTTATTCTGTCCCTTGTACTTTGAGATCAATCCTGTCTGAGGAACAATTATTTTTTTTCTCAAATATTACTGAAACTCAAAGGCTGCTATTGTGCTTATCCTTGTTTTGCTTAAGATAAACATACAGTCTTAAAAATAAAAGCTGTAAAAACAGTCTTTATCATTGACAGTTTTGCCATTTCTAGGACTAGCAGCTGGGAAGCTCTGAACAATCACTGTAGTCAGAGTAAGAAAAGTAGGAAATCTGATAGAGAGGAAATAAATGTCTTACTAAACTAAATCTGGAGAAATGTACTCTATTTTAAAATGCCATGCAAGAATCAAATATTGCCAATGAAAATATCAAGAATGGAAAGAGGAAGAAAGCATCAGCAAAGGATGAATAGAATACTTATTCTGCAAAAAGGGAAACGGAAACCCTTCAAGATGAAAGTGGTATGTGATCTCATTTTCTACACAAAACCAGCAATGCACTTTTAGGGGAATAACAATCATAATGGTAATTATAATGGATTCAATAAACTGCATCTTTAAAGTCAGATAAGCAAATGACCGTAAAGCCTAATCAAGATCAACAACAGCTAATCTTTTCTCCAGTAAGCAAAAAACTTCACTTGAGACAGTTTGTTTCATAAACTTCCTCACTGAGATTTTTGAACTTTCTTCCCAGGCATCTAATGCCCATAGAGCTTCTGCATTAGCAAGTAAGTGCAAACCAAGAATGTAATTTGATGCAAATCTTCCAATCATCCCTATTTACTAAATTTTGTGTTGCATTACAGAGGAGCCTCAAAGAGCTTCTCTGTCCTGGGGGTGACACTAAACACCACTGCATGGAGCATTCTAATACATTCAGTCTATGACATCTGAACAGCGCTAGTTCCTAGAAGCAAACCTCTGAAATGCATGTAATGTAAACATCACTTCCTCAGCTATTTTCCTTCACAGGTTTACTTTTATTGGTCGACACTACTTACTAATGTACTCATAAGTACTGTGGTCCAAGATCAGACTAAATAGACCACAAGATCAAGTAGAGAGTGGTACAGCAAGTGCTGCATGAAAAGCTCAGTGAATAGCTGATGGTCTTAACTCAGGATTTTTAAAAAAAGAAAAAAGTTGAGGACTTGTCTGCGCATAATGCTTTGTAGTTAAATAATAAGAAAACATAGTTAAGTAATAAGGAAAGATGCTTTAAAAAAATAAGCCATTTGGAGTAAAGGAACTTAAACTGTTGACTTTAGAAAAGCATTTAGGAAACATTGTTTCAGCTGTTTTTTCTAGTTTTACTAACATTGTCAGTGCATTTCTGTTGTTTAATCTTCATTGTTTTTCAAAAGTATCTTTAGAGGCCTCATTCCTTCCTCATGCTCTTTTCTTTTTAAGGTCTGTTTCTTAAACAAGATGTATAAAACTGAGTAACTCTAACTTTTGAAAGCTATCAGTTTGGAAATACTAGGCTCAAAGTAAGTTGAAGAAGAGTAAATGCTACTGAGATAGAGGACTCTATGGCAGCTCAAATCTTTCACTCTAAAAATCTAACTATAAGAAAAAAAGGGAGGGGGTGAGAGCAGGAAATCGGGCTTAATTACCCCTGTTGTTCATGGAACAACTTGCCATTTATGAGCATTGGTGAACTTGCTAAAAGCTATGCAGGAATGAATTATTTAATTCTAAATTATCAGCAACCTTTTCTTCAGCAGTTACATCTCATATATTTCATTTTGGCTTATTAAGGCATTATTTGCATTTTACTTTCATTTTGAGTTCTAGGGACAGGTTAACATCTCAGCATATGCTGAGAAGCATGCAATATGGTTGCATTGGTATGCAGTGTATGGCAATAATCTCCCAACCCACTTAGCATTGACGTTGCTGATATGTCTTTGTATTTATAATAGTGAGCATACACTCCAGTCCTCTAACAAAGTCATCATTAAGTGACTGTTCTATCCCCGTAGACTCCTATCCAATTCCTGGATGGAAGACACATTTGAAAAACTAAAACAAAATAACAACAACAACAAAAACCACAAAACTGCTACAGCTATTGATGGCCTTGCTTTCATCACAGCATCCTTCAAATTACCATCTGGGCAACTAGAAGGATTATAATGAAAATATTTTCACATTTGAGTCATTGCATTCTGTACTTGTGGTTTAATATGTGCAAACTTGGATTCTGAAATTGCTATTAGCTGTCTTTATGACAGTTTATCTCACAGAGTGCTGTAGGGAGATGGTGGGATATATGAAGCAAACAGATTTGGATGCTCATCACTCTCAGGTTTCAGTATTAACAGTAAGTTGACATGAATATGAGGTATTTCTTCAGTCAGTTGCAGTTTAATACCTGCTAGAGTTAGGATTAGAAGAAGAAAAAAGCCAGATATTTTTATTTCAACATCATCCAGCTGATCCACAAGGTCTGTTGAACAGATCAGGACACCTCAAGATATGTCTGGGGGAATGCTTCCCCAGAAAGTGTCATGAATCCCTTGGAGGTAAAAACAGTCTGAATTCCCATAGAGAAAGAGGCAGGAGGAATTACCTTCCTTGCATCCATGATGGGTTAAGCTATTCTGTTTGGGACATAGTAATGGACAGACTTCTTTAATAACAGCTGAACCACTGGAGTGCCCAATCACATTCCTGCCCCAAAAACCTTTTCCTCAGCTCATAGCAGTGTGCACATTTGCCTGTAAATCAATCTATTCTTTGAGTTCCTGCACAGATGTTTTCAGAAAGATCATTACGTAGTGTTAATAAATGGATGCACAACTGAAATTATAATAAAAATTGCTTTTCTCCACTCTCTCCAACGAGTAAAAAAAACCAACCAATCAACTACCACAAACAACAACAACAACAAAACACTGTGGAAAGTGCTGTCAAAATGTTGATTTTTCTTGAGCTATGGATATACACAGATATGGTGTACAGGGAGGTGGTAGCCATAAGAAAAAATGATGTAAGAATGGTGGTACCATATATAAAACAAGGTCAAATGATCAAGCACATCTGTCTCAATACCCTGTCTCCTTGGCCATGAGCAGTAAGTGGTAAGTCAGAAAAGAGCCTAAGAACAGGACCATTCCACAGGAAGGATTCCTCTGGTAGTTTGCTTTAGCTCTCCAGTTTCCTTAAATGTCTTCACTATATCATGCTTATGTCCTGGAAATTTTTTTTGTCTATAATATCACTAATGTTATACTAAAGTGTTCTATCAAAAAAATATATACATCTTTGTAGCTATTATTTCCTATGGGTTTTTGTTTGTTTGTCTTGTTTGTTTGTTTTGTTTGTTTGTTTTCTTTTGGTTTTGCTTTTGTATTTTATCTGCACCCATGGAATTCCTAGAAGAACTGAAAAGCATGTAAGTACACCGCACTTATTTTTTCAGTAATTTTCTGAATACCCCATTTCTGAAACCCCATTTCCTGCCAGAAATCTATCTCATGTCTTGTAGAATGTCAGTCTTTCTCTATGTTTTGTAATTGGTATGATCTCAACACTAAGTATGGTGCTGAGAGCAATTTTATATGCAGCTGGGAAACTCTAATCTATAAAGAATAGCAATTTTTGGAAACAAACCTGTGCTGATTTATATGGTTGTTGATTTGGATTTTCTTTCTTGGAAAAAATAAGTAGCAAGTTTTGGAATACTGTAAAAATACTCATAAAAACAAATAATAAAGTTGTCAGTAGATAATTAAATGTCATTTCTGAGACTATTGTATATGTCATCTGCAATTTCCATATTTGTATGGTTACTAAAGTTTCATGTTAAAGCAAATTCTAAAGCAAAATTATTATTCTGCCTCTTCTATGTAAGTAAAAATCCCACATTAAAAAAAAAAGTCAAAAATCAATGTTACCAAAGGAGTGACCATCCCTCACCAGAGCCATAATTGAGCATAACTTAAAGATTAGGAAATGCACATTACAGAATCTAAAATGCTATCCAAACTGATGTCTGAAATGTCTAAGTTATTTTTGTTTTCTGAGCTCACTGCCTAATTTCTTTTATATTCTGATCTAGACCAAATTTTCCAAAATCAAATCAAGTCTCTGAAGGATGGAAAGGTGTTTTTTCTGAGATCTCTGGGGAGCCTTAGGCTGAGGGGACAAGGACAGGGCAAGACAGAATCACAGTCTAGATGATCAAATTATTCTTTACTCTTCTACTTTCTAAGATTGTCAACGAAATTGATAGCAGTGAAGGTGATTTAAAGAGTCTGTCAAATATATGAGTGGCTGACCTATGTATCACAGCAAAAGATCATCAGCATGCGTGAACCCTTCCAGAAACATTCTGTCTCTTAGCTCTAAGCTACTTTAAAACTAGGCAGAAAATTTCTGTGACTCTTTCCAGTCCATAATGTTGGTGTTATATGAATGTATTCCACAAAATTTAGTTTGTATGCTATTATCTTTTCAAATCTGTCTTCTGAAACCTTGGGAGATACTTTTTGTCTTTTGAATGCTAATTTATCCAGTAGTAGTGTATTAAAGACATTTAGATTAAAATAAAAATCATATTCACATTTTCTACATTCTGAGATATGCTCAACTCTGTAAAGTAAGTCAAAATCCATCTCAAATCTCAACTGAATACCAGATTAAGAATCTTACATTTTGGTGTGTTTCCAAAATAAACCAGAAATTTTCACCTTTGAAACAGTAACTCTGAAACTTGATTCCATAAGGATAGCATTAAAAGCTATAAACATATTATAGCTATAAATGTATTTGGCCTGAATTGAATGTATTTCTGGAATGTAAGTTTATCTAGTACTGTGTCTCTTGCTGAATGTACCCATATGATTCTTGCTGTACTTAATTTTGAGCTGAATGAATGCTGTGTTTTGTACAGATTGATTGTTCTGTTGTTATATATGATGATATATGGTGTCATTCAAATGACCACTTATCAAATATTGTATTTCTTATGATGATTATACATACTGCTTTAAGTCAGTACTGCACAGCTAAGGCTAATGACACTAAATAAAATGACACGAGGAAGGAATCTATCTGAGATAATCCAATAATTCCCTATTGTTTTCGAAGTCTGCATCTATTTTGAGTAATCATTGGTTTCTACAAGAAAACAGTGATAATTATATTTATGTCTCCCAAGTATTTTCTGAGGAAACAGACAAACAGTCTTGCTCGGTTTGTTTTAAGAACAAACATGGTACCACTATAAGTATTTTCTTGTTTATTCTGTAGATGAAATGGATTAGTAATGGTATGAAATGTGATACTAAAGAGTAAATTTTTAGGGTATCCCTTAAAGAGAAAATAAAGGCAGAGTTTGCACAAACTTTTACAGATTCTGTAGGAATGTTGAACACTGTGTATATAACCAAATGCAAAAACAAACAGGGCCTTGTCATTTTATGCTGTATAGCATGTGTCCAGCCTGCAAACCACATGAACAGTTAGTAAAGTGGCCCCACAAGATCATAAGGTTTCAGCATTTTTATGTGATTTTTAGCAATATTTTTCATGAGTTGGTTGCACATAGATTGAATGTGAACTACACAGGCAACAGCAGAAAATGTGGAAGGGAGGGTACAGAGCAGTGCTAACTCCACATATCATGCCTACCACACACACTTGGTCAAAGCTAAACTTGTGTGTAAACTTGTATGTTACATGATATTTTTAGGATATACACAGGTAGGCATGCAATAACTGAATAATCTAGAAATTACAATTATGCAATTATGACCTAATTTCTTGATGTTTTATATTTCATTAAGTCATATGTTACACTGGCAGCAGCTAGAAGAGTGTGTTCTATTTTCAGTATGACAATCATAGAATCATAGAATCACAAGCCTGCAAGATCATCTAGTCCAACCACCTTCCCATTCCTATTAGTACTACAAGCTACTAAACCATATCTCATAGCTCCTCATCCAGGCGCCTCTGAACACTGCCAGGGACGGCGACACCACCACCTCCCTGGGCAGGCCATTCCAGTGCCTGACCACTCTCTGAGAGAAAAAGTTTCTCCTCATGTCCAACCTAAACCTTCTTCGGAACAACTTCTGGCCATTTCCTTGGGTCCTATTATTTGCCTGGCAGAAGAGGCCAGACCCAATTTCATCACAACCTCCCTTCAGGAGGTTGTAGAGTGCAATGAGGTCTCTCCTGAGCCTCCTCTTCTCCAGACTAAACAATCCCAGCCCCCTCAGCCGCTCCTCATAAGGCCTGTTCTCCAGACCCCTCAACAGTTTCGTTGTCCTTCTCTGGACTTGTTCCAGGGCCTCAATGTCTTTCTTGTAGTGACGGGCCCAAAACTGAGCAAAGTACTCAAGGTGTGGCCTCACTTGTGCTGAGTATAGGGGGAAATCAGGTTAAGGGCTACAGTCACATATAAAACTGTTGGTCCTTAATTTTCTGTTTCTGGTAATAGTTGTATTTCTGCCTGATTTAGAAATCCCTTTGCAAAAAGCCTACAGGTTGATTTTTTACATGAATTGGAGGAAGTCCACTGACAGTTTCTCACTGCAAGGACACCGAGAAGTTCTCTATCCATCCAATGCAAAGTTACATGTTACTATACTAAGAAAGAAAGATAAGCTGCCAGGTTGTTATTGAATGCCCTTGTGGATCCAGCCTCAGACGGAGGGTTTAGAAAGTGGATCAACAGATTTTATATTCTTAGATTCAACTTTAAATACGTTAACAAAAAAATAAATAAATCATTAAATATAAAAACACAGACAGAACAACAAGGAAAAGGTTGTTTTAAAAAGATTTTGTATAGGTTATGCTGAACAGACTCAGCCATTGTGAGGCTGTGTCATTCCAAAGGTCTGAAAGCAATTAGGAAGGCCGAATACAAGTAACTTGCAAAAGTCTGGAAGAAAAAATGGATCACATCCTCAACTGTTGCAAATTGAAGTATCTCCCCTGAGTTTATTGCAGCTATTTAGATCATATCACAAGAACATGACAGCAGCAAAATGTGACTTTTCTAGTAAATGTACTTCAGTGTCCTTTCAAGAACATTCATTTAATAAAAGAGATTTAAAGAAAGAATTGTCTTCACCCACAGTTGAAGGCTGTTGGAGAACCTGACTGTATACTGTCTATTCGAGTGCAATATTTAATGGTATTACCATTAACATCTACCATATGTAAGCTTGTACCTTGCCATAGCAGTGTCTAAGCTTTACAGAAATAAAATATGCCACCCACATCCATGCAATCATTTTAATTTGCTTTGCGACCACAGTAACTTTCTACAGTACTTGAAAACAGATCTTTATGATTTACTTTTACTTGAAATTTAAAGTCTATGAAACAAGAACTGTGGCTTGATTTGGAAATTTGTAAGTGTTTGAAAGACATCCCCAAAATAGAAGGTAGAGTTGTTACAGCAGGAAACATAAGATAAAGTTCAACAATACCAACATTCTGAGTTTCTTTCCAAGTTATGACAGATACGATGATGGATTAATAAAAGGTAGAAGCAAGGTCAAAATCTGGATAAGATATTCCAGTGAGACTGTAACCACTTATTCTTTGATTACTTCTTGAAACGGTGGTTTACCTTCAGTTTACATCATGATGTAACGGTATCAAGCTATTAGCTTTGCAATGTCTTGCTGAACTTTACTGTTGCTAATCTAGAAGCGGTAGATTGTGACAAGTTTTATTTCCAAGGGCACAACTGTATCTGTACACTTAGGTACATTCAGATGTTTTATCATGACTTTTTCTTAATGCTCCAACACAAGGAAAGGAGCGTACTCATGAACTAAGACCGGTACATTCAGTATGAAATAATTTATGAAATCAGGTGGTTCTACTGTGAAGGAAAAACAAATATTGAAATTTTGAAAATGTTTAATAATAGAGCTGTCTGCATCTGTGCTGTACATTCAGCAGTATCTGGTTGAATTTAGGCAAATATTTTTTTTCTTATACTTATTAAGCAAAATATTCATACTCCAATTCTTCTTCTTATTATTATTCTGTAAATGTAGAAGGAAATTTTTGAAAACAGAGCTTCCCGATGGAATGTCAAGTGATATTTGGCTTAAGAAAAATAATTAGAAAATAATCATATTGATTAATAGTTTGCCCTGAAGTATCTGTTTATTGTTTTGGAATATTGCATTACAATTTTTAATCCCTATTTTGCTCTTATCTAAAACAACATTCTGAGTAAATTTTAACTGTAAAGAAGCCAGCAGTTTTTTGTTTTCATTGTGATTCCCATAAAGACAGACTTCAAAATTGTGTAATTTGTGCAACTGCATAATTACAAACAAAATGTGTCTCTTCATAGCCTGTAATTCCAACTGGAATTGAATTCCTATCCGGAAATCCTTCAGGAAAATAATATAAATCACAATTTAGAGTGGAGTAAAAGGTTTGTATTTGGATCTCTGGCTAAATATAGCTAAAAATCAGTCTGCAGAGTTATTTACCTTGAGCTATACTTATGACAGAGATCTGAGTTTACCACCACATATGCCATTTCCTTGTATGGGCTTCAAAGACCTCTCTCTTTGAAGATGCAGAGGTTAGACTGGTAAGCCATTCTACTTAGGGCTGTCTACCTCCACTATCCATACACATAAAAGCTACTGGGAAAAAAATCAAACCGACTTCCATTTGGGCCTGCATAACTTTGCAACTATTAAATTTAATACTGTTATTTTCAGGCTGAAAAACGCATATATAAAATTACATGGATGACAATGAAGACCACATTCGACAAATTTAGCAGACTTTAGCACAAAGTTCCACATGCTGAGGAACTGAATCTTAACAAATTAGCTCCAGATATGACCATATTAGTGAGAGCTGGAGACAACCTTACAGACCTGTCTTTTTAACTGAAGAAATGCCCCCAAGAAGACTCATTCCAGCTAATGAAGGTATTATATAAACAGTTAAAAGGGAGTTGCTGCTCAAATATCAGCAGTTAGTAATTATGAAGGTTTCCTATCTCATTTCAGAATAAATATCCTGTTCTAGTCCTGATAGATTCTGCTGAACGGAGACTTTCCTGTCACTATGTTCAGGTACTATTCTGTGAAGAGTATGTGTGATATCTTCCACTGTATCTCCAGCTCCATTTTAAGGTCAGACAAAGATTAAAGCTGGAAATCAATAATATGAACAGAAACAGTAAAATAAATTAATCAGATTGATAATTATTAAAGTGGTTTTGCAACAGCTGAAGGAGTTGCCAGAAGGTAAAAGGGTGCATGACTAACCTACCCTGAAAGACAAAGTTACAACACTTCTTTCATTAAAAAAGAGGCAAAATACTGTTGGCTTCACCCAGCAGTTTGGAAATTATGCATGGTTATTACCATTATGATTCACACTGAATTAAATAAAATTTTCTTAAATTATTTCACCTAAATATGAGACCAGTGACCAAATATGTACTTTTTGTGTTTTTATTAGTAGCTTTTGTTACGTGAATAGCTAGCATTTATTTTTAATTGATACCCTAATTAAAGCCATACTAGTCATTTCCATTAGCTTACTCAAATACTCCAGAGCTGTCCGTCTGGTTTTAATCAAAACCAAATGGTAATCCAAGTTCTCAGGCTGGAACAGCTAAGAGGAAGTCATTCAGAGGAGGCAGAAGAAAGCAGAAAAGATAAACAGATGATATTCACTAAATTTGTGCAGAGCAGAGTATGTAGATGCTGTGGGTTACTCTGAAGATTTGATTCAGGCACTCTGTCAAATTGGAACGAAGTAGTTACAAGTGTTTTATGTCAGCAAAATACTAATATGATCAAGATGGAGTCTGTCCTTTTGCTTTCACAGAGCTGGATTTGTGTGACTCTGGAGGATTCTCAGAAGAGGTAAAGTAACATATACTATTGCCTGCTATATGACTGCATTTAAACCATAGCATTCATTCTCTCGGATCCAGATAATTCTCTTGAGTAGGAATGCAATTTTATTAGCATATGCATGTGCATGGTATCTATCGAACTGTGTGTACGTGCTGATCAGAACAGCACAAGAGCCTTTGTAAGCCAAATTTAAATTGTGTTGTTCTCTGCCTTTTCTCTACTACCTGGTACCAAGATGAGGCGTTTTGGAGATATTCCCCTGTTGTTCGGGTTGACTGTCATCTTTGCATGAACCCTGGAGATGTACAAAATGTATGTATATTCTTAAAGAAAAGAAAACATCAGGGAGGGGTTTAAAACATGTTTGCATTATGTAACAGTAGCAGAGACCTTCCTGTTTGATAGAAATTCTTCAGCAATGTGTTAAGCTGAATGTCTTGAAATTTTCAGTCTGGGTGTCTCTTTCCTCCTCTCTGCGCGCTTGCTCCCTTTCTCTGCCTCGCGCACGCACACACGCGCTCTCCCTCTCTGTCTCTCTCTCCCTCTCTCAAAGGCAGGAAATACTTTTCAGGCAATCTGGGCCTGGTTGTTGAGGCCCCTTTCACAAAACATCAGTCTGAATTTAGTAGACAGAAGTCACTGGGAAAAGCTTGACAGGCTTGTGCTTAGCTAAGGCTCCCTCCAGCTGCAGAGGGTGTTTTTGTTAGAATCACACATTGAGGAAAAATGCTTAAAATAGAGCAAGGATCTCAGAAGTGAAATCTGAACTTTTATGCTAGCAGGAGCTAACTGGGACTGGGTTCTTTTGTTTGTTGGGTTTTTTTGATCCCTTTTTTTTTAAGGAATTTTTTTTCCTTTCTTTCTCTTTTCCCTTTTTTTTTTTTTTTTTTTTTTTTTGACCAAAGATTTTAGGAAGGTCATGTCCAAGTTTGACATTCTCTTCATTTATGTAAAGCCGTCTCAGAATCTTCCTATACTTTAAAATAAGACAAAATACTTTTTTTTTTTTTTTTTTTTTTTTT
>PPHD01010050.1:0-15493 GCA_002909625.1 Bambusicola thoracicus | reverse complement strand
AAAAAAAAAAAAAAGGAAAAAAAAAAGAAAAAAGAATGTCTAACCCCACCACATTTTCTTAACCACATGAGAGCAACCCAAGTCTTGCTATTTAAAATTGCGTTTTAGGCTTTAGGTCATGCCTTGTAGCGTGCCAGAGGGATTACAGTGTTGCTCAGTTGCTTAAATATCAGTTTGTGGAGCATTAGCATCTACATCTTGCTTTACTTGCACTGCTGTCTTGCATGGGCTTGGCTTCATCCTTTGGCACATATTCATCTCTAGACAAACAAATCTTACTGTGTCAAACCCGGGGGCTGAATTTTTTGTGTTTTCACTGCTGAGTAAGGAATTTTGCATTGAAAAGATCCTCTGGTTAGTAACGCATCCAAATAGCAAAGCATACAACCTGCTTAACTTCTGCCTTGCTAGAAGGTCCTAATGCAGTTTCAGTGGAAGAGCAAAGGGATCCTTTCCTTCTCCTCTTCATTAATGAGCTCTTGTAGCTTTCCCTGTGCTGCATAAACGATTCCCTGGGCTGCATAATTAATATTACAAATTAAGCAAAGTGGCACAATGAGGGAATTTGTGTGGGTAGAGGATATTTCCAGAATGCCGATGACTACAATTACACAAAAGGCCATGATGGAAAGCCCTGTTACAGCACGTAACTCTAGATCCAAACAGTATAAATAGATCTGTGACCTCTTGTCTCATATTTATTACAATATCGGGTAAAACACAGCTTTTTCCAGCTGCCATTTGTAAAGCAAGAGCAGATAATAATTAAGCCTTACTTCATTCTTCTGGAAATTGTATCCTCTGCTTGTAGTGCACACACCGTGCTACTTCTCCTAAGGTCAGACATCTCCTGATGCAGCAAGACACTTAAGCTCCCACTTAAGAACTTGCAGCGTGTTTGAGATTATTCAGCAAAGCATGATCCAAACAGCTTCACCCCCCTTAAAGGCAAAGGGAGCATGATGTCACAGGAGGTAATGTTTTCTACAGATACATTCTATTTAAGCCAAATGTTTCCGCTGGATGCAAATATTTCGTTTCTCTTTATCACCATATTTTCACTAACAGCTGAGACTCACGGCTTCTTATCCTAAAATGTCATGCATTCAGAAACCAAGTGTTTAGAGGAAAAAAAATACAAACAAACTGAAAATTGTTACCTTCATCTATGTTCATCATCTGATGAATAGCATTAATTCTCTTTTGTCCTGAAATTATTTAATGAGGACAATGTGAAGTATTTTCTTCTTACTTCTGAGTGTGTAAATATGGTCCTAGATATTGTTGTTCTGGGTTTTTTTTTAACTTCAATTACTTTTTTTAAACTTTTTGATCGAAGAGCCATTCTGTTCTTCTGTTTATACCTCATGAGGGTCAGGACCATACAGAAAAGAACTTCAGGAACCTCCATTTTGAAGCTGTGGCCCTACAGCTGAGATTAGTCACAAGGCTGCAGCTCATCTTTCAAATTAGCCTGGCTGTTTCCTCGTTTTACAGGTTCATTCTTCAAACAAAAAAATACATCCTATGCGAGACACACATGCACTGGCAAATAATGCAAGAGTGTAGAAGGGAAGTATAATTTTCACCTAGAATTTTCTATTATAGATTTTAATTGATTTCAGTTACTAACATTATTTAAAACATTCAAATTTGCATTCCTTTTTTTAGTTTCTGATGCTGTGTTATATCAGTAACACAGACACAACAGTCACCATCTTAGTAATTTTTCCTCTGGAGCAATACGTGTTAGTTGACTGACTGGTCATCAGGTCCATTTGTTTGAGTCACTCATGATATAAAAAGATTTTCTAAGTCTTTTTCCCTTATGTTTATGCCTTTTGCATCTCCCCTGGGGCAGGGGATGGTGTTAGGGAACTGCTCAAACTACGGCTAACTTGTACCAGGGATGGCTCAGGAGTGCTGATTCTATCAGACACTCCTACTGTTTCACCCTCTCTCACTCAATGTTTAGCCTAATTAAAGCCAAATCTCCTCTTCCATGTCGTTAAGCAATCCAGCTTATGATCATTTGTTTATCTTTCTGCCCTTGCTTTCTTTTCCTTCTCTGCTTTTTTTTTTTGTTTGTTTGTTTTTTCCCCTTTTTATTTCTCCCTCCTGTGTTTTGGTTGCTGCTTCTCTTGCGCTGAGAGAGCTTAGATATTGAAGTAAAAATTATCCCTCACTTCAAAAACAGGGATTTCTTGGATTTCTGGTTGGAGAGCAGGGATATGATAGTGGCACTCCAACATCATGGGACTTATCTGCCAAATTAACAATGCCAGATTTACTGTGAAACTTGTTAGGGATTGGGTTCAGTCCCTAAAAAACCTGGATAAAGAAGTTTGGACATTGTTGGTTATTATCCAGGGGCATCAAGGGGCACCCCCTGGTTGCTGCTGAGGAGCTACATTGACTTGCATGGCTCCCTCCAGAAGGACGTGGTTCTCTTACCAAAAATACACCTTTATTTTCTTTCACAGCTCCTTCAAACATCTGATTGGCGGCCTAGATGATGTTTCCAATAAAGCCTATGAAGATGCAGAAGCAAAAGCAAAGTAAGTGTCAGCTTGTTGTGTTCAGCATAAAATCTTCACCTAATTTTTCTTTCTCTAATGGTTTTCTTGATAGTGAATATTGTAATTCCAAAAAGAAACTGCGTTTTCTCAACATAACAGTAAAACAGCTTAAACAAGCAGTGAATGAAGTGCTTACTCTTAGTTTTCCTCTGGATGAACCTCATTTTGTCTCCCTGGTGCCTCTCTGTGAGTATGGAAGGGCCAGGTGGAGATGGTGTCCTCAGGCAGGTGCCCAGCTGGGTGGTCCCAAAGTCACCATGATGTGTGAGTCCAGAGAAGTCTCAGATCTTAAAGAAAAATCGTAGAATAGTTCTTCTGAAAGGTGGGAAATTACAGGTCTTGAAAAGAGCAAGTAATGAAGGAAACTGCTGTTTTATATGAGTTTTCTTTAGAGAGCTGCAGTCTTTCTGAGGCATTTTCATAATGTCAAAACTTGTTCTGTGTCAAAGAACGGTAAATCAGGTTTGTCGGTTTTGAGTGAATGTTACAGCTATTTTGACATAAAGTAATATATTTGCTGAATTCCTAGCTATAAATAATCGTTTGTTTCAGGAACGAGCTGCGGTGTATTGTGATTTTCATATATTCCCCCCCAAAAACACTAATTCATTCTTGATGCAGTTTTTGATTGAAAGATTTTGGTATGTCCATACTTGATTCTATAACAGTGATAAAGCTTGTACAGAAGAACATATTACAATTCAAGTGATGGTGAGTGTAAACCAGTAACATTCAAAAGCCAGGGTAGTTTAAAAGATAACTGAAGTTGCTATGTAAAAAATGCTTTTACTTTTTCTTCTTACCACATGAAAGAAGGGGTTGGGTGTTTTCTCCAAGTCAGATGCTCAGAATGAGCGTCTTTTAATCAGTGGTCTAAATTTAAGACTGCTCTAAAGTCACACAAAGACTTCTCATTAAACCAAAGAGGTTTCAAATAGCGTATTGCAAAGGTATTCACAGTACTATGGAGAGAAAACGAGACAACCTGAATGATTATTCAACTAAAAATAACTGCTATTTTGCTTCAGAAAGTAAATATACATCCCAAGAAACTTAGTTTCTTGCACAAGACTTACTAATTTTGCAAAGTACCTGCAAAATACGATTTTTTTTCTTTTATAATCACATTTGATTGATACTTGAAATACATTTTTAATCATGTTTTGTCTTGTTGTGGGGTACTAGAAGGTACCTTACTGTTTCACTATTCACCTGCCTCTAATCAAACTTTAAAGATTTCTTTTTCAAATGCTGAAGTCCTCTAAAATCCTTCTCTTAATTAAAAAATGGAGGAGGTCATCAGCCTCTTCTACTGTCCTAAAAGACAGATGTTTGAGGCACAGAACACAAAGTCAGATGGACAGCATGTTATAATAGTGGATAAATAGCTATCATGTGATATAGACAAATGTCCTGTATGTTACTATGCATACAATCTAACAGTACTAGCTACAAACTTGAAAATAATGCTGCTGGTTTGAAAATTAACCTAAGTAATTTACAGAGAGATGGTCTTAAGTACTCCAAGGTGGTATGGTTAGGTGCGGTTGCGCTTGATGATCTTGCAGGTCTCTTCCAAGCTGAGCAATTCTATGATTCTGTGATTCTAAGCTTTTATTTTTTTCAGGTCTTATTTTTAGTGTTACTGTTCAGGTTACCGTGATTTCCATCTGAAAAAAAGGTAGAAAGCATTGATAATGAAATTGGGGATTTTTTTTATTTCATTAATAAGATAATGATGTTATCACAGAAGCTTTAATGAGTCACGCCAGAATCCGTTGGCACTAAGCAAAATTTTCAAATAGAACTTGCCATTTCCCATTTCATCATCTGTGTTCTCACATTTTCAATTCTGAGCTGCTTTTCTGATAGGGTATCATGTAGTCATATATTTTCACAGTGTTGATGTATGCAGGTTGTAATGGAGAGTTTTTCACGCTGGTTTTGTGACTTTTAGGGAAAGCTTTCAGGAAATGTTGAGCACTTTACAACGTACCTTTAGGAGGTCTATTTTTGGACCTATGTTGGAAAATCTTTGTGTTGTTAATCAACAGTTTTGAGCTTTTACATCCTTTATGCCTGTCCTTTTCCATTTTTGTCCAACTGTTTCGTTCAAATGAAAGGAAAAAGCAGAGGATTGCTGATGATAGAGGAGTTGTTTCCTCAGAGGAGAAATTAATCAATTTTGTTAGCAACTTTTCCTGCCATCTTAAAAGTTAGAGGCCAGTTCTTGAATCCTGTCACTCAATACTGTAGGGGACAGTGACATTACTAACTGTCATATATTTACATTTTGTCTTGGAAAAAGCAGAATGGATCAGTGCTGTCTGCCTTGAAAAACATTACAAAAGGAATGCTGTTCCAAAAAGAAATGGCATTTTTTAGCTGAATACCATATTCACATTTGCTTGGCCCTTGAAAGCAAATGCATGCCTACAAAATGATGAATAAAATAGGAAATAATGACAAAGTTACTCCAAGACTGTTGTGAGATACACTGCAAAGTTTTATCCCTCGTGTTATTGTTTCCATATCTCACAAGATAAAACTCGTCTGGGGGAAGAGTCTACTTGGCAGAAATTTTAACCTGGATTACTTTTCAAGCTGTTGTTAATAAGCTTCAGCTAATTGTCCTTCAAGAGCTTATATTCTCTGAGAAGTTTGCAAATGGAAGAAAATAGCACATAAAGCGCATTCAGGTACTCAAATCACTTTAAAAAAATCCTATTTTTGCATCCTTGTAGCTAGCATCTCATTTTCAGTGTTCACATGGCAGTGACAGAAAGCATTTAGATGGAGAGAAGTTTTCTGTGTACCCTTACTCACCATGTATCAAGTGGATCCGCGCAAAGTTCAGGCATTTAGCAGGCATAAACACACAGAGTAAATGCAAAGGACATCATTCTAAGACTTCATGACAGTGTCAAGCCCTGCTTTTGGTTGGTGTGATGTTCACATTCGGGGCTGATATGTGAACAGCGTAATATTTCATCTATTGCTGCCACTTAAGAAATACAAAGTAAGTTTTAAAAAAATCTACAGAGTAGCAGCAAGTATATTTTCTTATGAATCTATCAGTATCAAGATGACTGTTAAACTCCTACTGATTTGTAGCTGCCTGATCTACAAAAGCACAAGTGTAGACTACATCCAGTAAAGGGTTTGTGTTCCTAAAGCAGGACTTAGGCTTTGGGCAGGTGCTCATTGCAAAAATGAGTACCAAATGGGTAGCACTGTATTTTATTTTATATCTGTTTTAGAAGATGACAAGAACTTTGCAGGGCCGAGCTGATGGTCCCAGTGCAGGACATGTCTGAGAGGTTCTTGGGCAGAAGTTACAGGGTCAGAAGAGCATTCCATGCGTGCAGAAATCCTCCAGTTCCAAAGGGGCTGAACAGCTTCTCGTTGAGTTCATCTCTTTCCAATTTGATGTTTTCCCTGCCAACCCTGAGATGTGGCTGGTGTGCTCCTAGAACCACAGAAAACATGGTAGCTGTCAAAGCAAACAACAGAGGTACTGCTGAAAGCACTGCCATTCAGTTTCTCATGTGCTCAAGCTGAGTTATCTTCAGTGCTAGATTATGAGTTTTCTTAAATTCATGTGACTATAAAAATTCTGGCTTAATATATCTTGTAATATATCTTCTTAGTTTTACATGTTGGAGGGACTTTTTCCTGTTTGTTGGTTTTTTTTTTGTGGTTTTTTTTGTGTTTGTTTGTTTGTTTTTTGCAAGCTTGGGTGTGTCAGTTCTCCTTACATCCATTCTCTGTGATCAGTTTCTTGATTCATAGAATCACTGGATCATTTGAGTTGGAAGGGACCTTTAAGGGCCATGTGGTCCAACTCCTCTACAATGAGCCCGGACACCTTCAGCTAGATCAGGTAGCTCAGAGCACCATCCAGCCTAACCTTCAGTGTCTTCAGGGATGGGGCACAAATTTGATTAAACCAGTCACTATAGTTAATATTTTACTATCCAATATATATATATATATATTCTACTATCCAATGTATTCATGTAAGTTAATACATTCATCTACTAACGAATTAGAAGGAGTTACATTCCTGCTGGTGTCAAGGTGAAGGCAAGAGGCAAGCTTTTAACTTGGTTCATGTTCTGAGAAAGCAGGAGTTTCAGAAGACCACACGCTGCATGTGGAGCTTCATTGTTATTTGAGGCAGGACAGAGATACCTAAGCAAGAAGACCCATCTAAGTGTAGATTTATTCCAGATGGAGCCACTAATACAACTTAAAGAAATCCAAGAATAAGCTGGTGGTTTCTACTGCAGTTATTCGTGCCATGTGAGGTGAGAGTTCAGCAAATGCTGCTCCCACCAGGCAAACACATCCTTTCTGCTGAGTCTTCCCCGTCCAGAAAAGTCCTGAGTTTAATCTCTGCACCCTCCTTTATGCACTAATATGGCCATCAGATGAGGTCAGGCTTGGTCCCACTTGTCCTTGACATGGCTGTGGCAAGGGTGAGGCCCCTGCCATGACAGCAATGGGGACAACTGCAAGGTGCGCCTCACCAGCACACCAGGAATCTTGGCGGCTGTCTGGCATTGCCGTGCCAAGCAGAGCATTTCTGCCCTGATGACCAGGTTCCCCACGCTCCTCTTCTCCTGTCACAGCCAGAATTGTCTGCTGATGTTGATCTCCTGTGGCAGCAGGGCTTGAAATTAATACCCTATTGAAGTCCAGACACTGGTGCCTTCATGATATTGCTCCAGGCTCTCTGCAGACACGGGCTATTTTGATTGCACTTTTTGCTTTCTTTCATTCTAGTTCCATGACAACCCTGAGGGTAAACATTTGATACAGCCAAATTTGACGTCTTTTTATGAGACTTGAAGGAACAGGGACCTTTGTGTAGGTATACAGAGGCCTTTTCTTTTCCTAGCAGCTCTGGCCCCAGATGCCATCATCTTTACTTGTTCTGTTTTCTAAAAATAGCTCCATCCAAACCTTTTATTTTGCATCCCTTCTGTCATTTTTACCCTTTGTGTTTCATTACATTTTTTATAACAAAGCATATCTGCCATTTACTGACTTAGTTTTAGTGCAGAGTGTTATTCTTTAATGTTGTATGTCTACTTTCTAGGTATTTTTCCCCTTCCGTCCCAGCTTTAAAGGTAAATCTGACATTATTCTAATGAGAAAGATACAGATATATCTTTACGTTCCATGTAGACAAGGTGGCATGATGCCCCATCTTCCAAAATGGTAATATGTAGGATACATTTAGCACTAGTATTCTCTGCCATGCCAATTTAGGAAGACTTTTTGGCTCAGTGAGTGCTGGTGTGCTTGGCTGGTGCAACTTGCTGGTGGCTCTTGCAGGGCCTGGTAGCTGATGTTCAGGTGCCATCTGCTGTTCAGGACTTCCAACATGTTAGAAGGAGAAAGCATTTTCAAGTATTCAGCACTCTTCCTCAGTGGCGCATCTTGGCGAGCCACTGGTAGCTCTGCATGTTTCCTACCTATGCAGCCTTTGCCTTTTTATTTATTTCTTTATTTATTGCTTTATGAGGTTTCTTCTGGGAGCTATTTTTATAGTTGAAATTGTCTCTGGGATTTGCTTCTTACTGCACTAGGTCTGTATGAGGAATTAACACAGACTGGTAAGAACGGGTTTGAAGGAAAAAAAAAAATGGTGGCAAGTACAGACTGTGCATTTCAGTGGAGTTTTTCTTTGGAGTACTTCAAAGTCTGCTTCCTTCAGACTTGATGTTAAACAGTGCTTGGGGCAGCGCAGCACATCTTCCAGGCTTGACACCACCTGAAGGGAGCCTAGCTCTCTTCTTAGTGTGGAGGGGAGCTGAGGAATTGCTGCAGAAGTGTGCTTCTCTTCTGGGCTGAGAGATGCTTCAGTACACCTTGGGAGCACAGACTGTTCAGTGATCCTCTCATTGCAGTGTTTGCCTGCAGGTGGTGGCAGCACTCTGGTGACACGTGTTGGTGTCCCCGTAGTGTAGACATCAGCTCTGGTGCTTTGCAGCAAGAGGATTTGAGTTGTGGCCAATGTCTATATGCATGCTGTGAGGCTGGAGTTGGCTCTAATGGTGTACAGCTCCAAAAATGTACCGTGGCGGAATACAGCTTATCTGCATGCCACCTCCTGTTCTGGTAAGGTGGGAAAGCTTTGCATGCAGGTACTGGGTCTGCAGGCACTGCGGCACGTGGTGCTTTGGTCAGTATAGCCAGTGCATGGATTTTGTGGGTGATAAATCGCGTGTTGCAACAGGATTCTTTCGATTTCTTTATTTTTTAGAAATATGAGCCAAGAAGGATTTTAACCCCTGACAAAAGGGAGATTTTCGGTTAGAAGTTCCAAAATGGGAGCTACTGCTTAAAGAGAATGGCTTGATAAAGGCTCAACTTTCTGTCGGTCCACTGCTTTGGAAAACTTTGCTGAAATAATCCGCTGCCCCCCAGCATCAGTGAAGTGTTGTGTGATGAGATTATTGTTCTGCAAGAGAAAATATTTTCTGGCTTCCAGCATTCCAGAAGTTGGATGGAGCAAGGGCTGCAGTAATTGGCTCCGTCTCCCTCTGTGTCAATTGTTTTCTGCATTAGTGACCATATGGGAACTAGCTTTTGCCTTGGCTGGGTGCAGCAGGGGAAGAAAGGCTGTGGTTACGCAGAAAGGGAGGAAAGGATCGCTCATAACTCACCATCATTTCTTTTAGGCTCTGTAAACAATTCAAATAACTCTTGCTATTTTGAGAAAAGGGAAACAAAAAAAAAGAAACCACTGAGAATGTGACTTTGCCTTTAGATAGTGCTGTTTGGCCTCTGGTGTTTGGAACCTTTCTTCTTGCTGGAGAATTTTGACAGAGTTTGGCTTTAAATAATTTGTAATAGCACCATGAAGCCAACAACAGTTTGCATCCACGTCTACCTACCAGTTCTTCCCAATTACCACAACAGATAGTTGTCTGCTTAGAAAATAAGTTCTCAGCAATTGTTTTGAAAGGTAAGACCATCCTGAGCGATATCCCTACATGAAGGCAGTGGAGATGGCTGAACAGTTCCTTTTTTTGACCGTGAATTGATATTTACTTGCAGACTGGCATTACTCATGCAGAGATGTACGCTGAGTAGACTTTATGGCTGCTTTCCTCTGGAGAAAATGCACTGTGTAATGTACTGTGTCTCTCACAAGGGATAGATTAGATTAGCTTTTAAAAACAGGTCATTTTTATTTAGGTAATAATCTATATGCTTCTTCCTTGCTAACTTGACCTTTCAATATGATAATGGGCCGTGTCAGATGGCAGATTGAAACATTAGCAAAAAAAACAAAAAAAGTACTTTTGAAGCAGGCTGCTATTATAATATTCCACTGCATTTGTTTTATAAAATTAGAGCCCATCTGAGCTCAGAGATGATGAAATAAAAGTGCAGCAGAAAGCTTTCTGAAGATTATGAGCCTCATTCCAGAGGAAAGAGAAGAATATTGCTGTGAATGCACCTAGACACTCAGCAGCTTGAGTTGTGCCTGCTGGCACTCGATGGAGGAGGAAAGGAGGTCTATGTATAAAAATATTAATCATTTTGTCTTTTATCTACGTGCTTCCTTCTGAAACCACTGGGAATACTCTACTAACCGTAGCATGGCCGTTTGTGTAGCACAGCCTTGGGAGCTCTAAGCAAAAACTTTGGTAACCTTTGGCATCCATAAGGAATGGAGAGGCAATGGTAATGTGAAAACATCGTCGCAGTTTCCATTTGATGCTCACTATGTTTCTGAGCTGTCCTAAAGATTACCTATGTAGCTCTGTGAGCGTTACGGCACTGGGAGATGGGCGATTTTTGCCCTACTTTCCTCAGAGAGATGTCAGTAACATGTGGGTGCTTGAACGGAGTCAAATGTGTGATAAATGAAACGGTGATCCTTCTTCTGTAGAGACCATCCGTTTTTGGTCTCTAGGAGTAGTTATGGGATTGTTTGTAGCTTTTTTTGGCATCCACTGGAGCAGTTGTCCATGGCTGTACCTGACCTACACGTATGAGATCCACCAGGATTTGGCTCAGATCTCACTTTTAGAACACAAAGTTGGTAAGGAATAAAGAACTGTGAGGCCAGGCACTCAGGGGAGGTTTAAGAGGAAGAGATCGGGGCTGCAGGGAGGGGAGTGCCAGGGGAGAAGGAGGGAGAGCACCATCTGCCCTCTTCTGACATTCCCTGGCAGAACTGGGAGAGATGAAGAAGTTTATTCCTGTTTTCACAAGGAAGTTGAGACTCAGATGCAATGGGATCAGCTATAAAGTTTTGAAATTTTGGTGTATGCGATTATTTAAACATGAGAGAGAGGGGAAAGAGCAGAGAGTGAAGTTCTGTATTTTGAAGATGAATTAATATTGTTTTCCCTGAGAAAGTAAGCATGGTGCCCAAAAACGCATAGCAAATTCTGCTGACCCCTGAGCAGTAATTGTGTCACATTCAAAAATGAAATTCAACCACTGAACTGTGAAATGGAAGAAATCTAATCCTGCTGTAAGTGAAAAACTCAATGCAAGCTTAACTCTAAAGTTACTGCTGACAACTCCATTCCACCTGCAGCAGGGGCACCAAAATAAACCTTTTGTCTTCTTTCTCACCCTCCTTCCCTGTAAAGTATACAGAGTTGGTTTTCCTGACAGTTCAGATTAATTTCTGGAGAAAGCTTGCAGTGTAACATAGCCCACATTGAACTTGGGATTTCTACCCATGTCTCACCCTTATCTAGGGAGCATGAGCAATGGTGGACCATTGCAGTACTGGCAGTGCAGTGCCTACGTTGCAGGATGCCAAAAATCAACTGCGAGTGCATTTGCTGTAATTTTCTCTCAATGCCTGACTGAATACTCCATTAAATGATTTGGGAAGGGCTGAGCTTTAAGTATTTAAATCGTCTCCTTAAAAATAATCATAATAAAAAAATACAGACCAAGAGGAAAACCTCATGATTTAACTCATCTCACAGCTCTTTCTTGTGTGCAGTAAGATAAAATGTCAAAAATATAGATAAAATGAAGTTTAGTATATGTGATAAAGCTGAGTCTCTGCAAGCCTCTGGAGAGATGAAAAAAGTCTGAACTTGCCCATTATTTTGGGCATTAATGTAGAACTACCTGGAGGTTTCTAGTAGGGCTATTATAATTAAATTTCTGATGTAACCTCAAAGGACATCATTCACAACATGTATTGAAATTCATGTTCAGTAATGGAAATTAAGCATTTCTAGCTCTATCTGCTCAGCATACCATCACATGCAAATGTTTTTGTGCTCTGTCTCTAATATCTCGTAGGCTTTGCTGATTCATTTCCAGGTATGATTTTCAGGGCACTCTGCTGAACACATCAAACAACGCAATTTGTTGATAGCAAAACAAGGGATTAGTCTGATACAATCTCAACAAATTGTGCTCAGGAAGCATTTGGGTATTAGCAATTGCAGCTCCCAAGTGAGGAAGATTTGCCTGGCTGCTGATTATCTCCTATAAATGACTGTGCTGTACCTTCACCCAAACCCAACACAGCTGCAGGTGCATTTTCAGCTCCTTGTACTGACCCTAGGCTCAAATTAAATCAGGAGATTTGCTGCACTTGGTGTGTCGCCTAATCTGTCATGCTTTAGGAAGATGCTTTCTAATAAAGGTGCATTTCTTGCACACTAAGGTTTTAATGGATAGCTGTTCCTTATTTCATTTAGAGCGAGTTTCTGTGCCGAAACGCTATCATTCATCTTTGATGGCAAAGTATATATTCTTATTACTTGAGCTTCTTTGGGGAGCTGGTAATAAGCAATGTGCTGGCAGTCAGCTGTGGCTCTTGTAACGTGTAGGAAAGTTGCCAGTCAGTCCCAACAGATGCTGTCTGTGCAGAAAAGCTAGTTACTTGGATGCTTTGAAAAATGAGCCATCTCTTTAAATTTCCCCAGCTTTTTAGCATGCTTTCTGATTTCATACACTTAAGGAAATGAAGGTCTTAAGTTTATCTTTTCAAGATTTCAGAAATGTTTTATGGTCTCATTACCAACCTGACTGCTTAACAGATAAGCTGTTTTAATAAGTATTCAAAAACTGAACCGTTAGATTTTGTATCTGGGACAGGTTTGTCCATAAAAATGTTTGTTAAGCACTGAGCATGTGCTTAGTAAAAGCATTAGCTCCTGCTTGTGAAAGATAGCATTGAAACAAGAAAATAAAGCTCCAAAGTTCACAGCTCAGGAAAGAAAGTCCTGTATGAAATTATTGCTGCTTCCAATGCACCCTTGCTAAATGATGAAGCTGACATTTAAAAAAAAAGAATTGCTTTCACTTTTACTGTTGCAGCCTCTGCAAAGGGTAAAGTCCTCCAAGATTGAGTACCGGGAGCAGCCTCCTTGGCCCTGGACTGTGCTCAGCATTTCACAGAGTCCTCTTAAGATTAAATATGATTACACTTTACTTCCAGTCAACTAAAAGAAAACTCTTAATATCCAGAACCTTATTTTAGGTGAACTTTTAAAAAGTAAGTGCAACATTAAGGTGTTTTCCTTTGTTTCTCTGTGCCTTTTCTGTTTAAAGAAGGCAGGTTTTTATCATTGTCCAGAAAATCCAACACCTCTTGCTCCTGGAAATGGAGAATATGTTCAGACTTTTCAAGAGAGAAATACAAGGTTTAAAGGCTGGAAGCAAGCAGTCCTGTTTCCTCACTTTCCTAATGTGTTACATAAAGGTTGGTGATGCTTTTGGATGAGTTAGGAGTCCCCTGAGTGAAGGGCCCTTTTATAGTGAGTCTCTTTTCTGGCTTCAAACATTTTGCCATATTGCTTTGAACATGGGTGGGGAAGAAATTTCAAATGTTTGTTTGACGGGCAGCATCTCCTGTGCCATTTTAATAGAGGAGACTCACATGAAAAGGCTGAGCTCTGGGTGTGCCAGGGGCCATATCACTCAAGAAGTCAACAGAAGCTACAAATAATGAATTCCCTTTTCAACATAATGATTGTTGGATGTCACGTGTTGGACTGGGGGAAAAGAAAAAAAAAAGAAGAAAGGAATTCTTACTCACCTGAGCTATTTTAAAGTTTTCCTAATTTCCCAGAAGTTTTTAGTGGGTGAAGTGCTTAGAAGCTGAACATTTTTAGTGCTGGCGCAATTGCTTCTGCTGGGGCTCAGACCAGCCATCACCCTTAGGAGGCAGCAAGATGAGGTGCTTGGGGGGCAAGGCAGAGACACTCATAAGGGGAATGGAGTATTTGTATGTATATGTATTGTGCAAATGTATATATATATTTTTTTTTTTGCCTGAAAGAATGTATAGAAAAATGCCTGCCGGGCCAGACAGATGGCTACAGCTATATCCTGGATGGGCCACATGGGCTGCTTCCATGTGGATCCAGCAGGCCTTGAGTCTCAGCTTACATGGCTTGGAAGCCAGGAGGTCACTGCAGGGGTTGATGTCAGGGAGGCATTTTGGGCATGCTTTGAGCTCTCTGTTGCACTGGGATCACCCAACGTAGAGGGGTTCCCTCTGGCCGTGAATCATTTTTGAGCTGGTTTTGCAAAATCTGTTCCACGGAACCTACCCTATCCTGTTGGAGCTGCTTATAAAATGAGCAAACTCATATAGCAGATAATTAAAGCACAGTGCACAATCAGAAACAGTTATTCAAAGAAGAACTTCAGTCTATACATTGATACTCATTCAAAATGATAAAATCCAACTTAAAACATGATGAACATCTGTGAAATGAGTGCTTGTGGCTCCATTCTTGCTATGTTAAGTTCTAGGGGAAATCTGTGAGATTCACAAATGACTTAGCTTGCCCAGGGAATTCAGGATCAGGCCCACAAGTATTTTGGTTGTTCTGCAAATGAATGCTGTGAATGAGTTTCAAGGCCACAATGGTCTCATCTAGAATGCGATTTGATTCTAGAAAGCAGTTGTCATCCTGTAAATAGTCAGCACTCATTGACTCCAGTCTTAACAATTTATATTCCTTCTACTTCCTTGATAGGCTGAGCATTATCTAGCTTTTCTATTACAAGAGCACTCATACCCAGTGCCTGTTGTTCATATTTATACGTCTAATAAAACATAACACTGTCAGCTTAGACCTGTTCATTTGTATTTTACACTTTCACTCTTTACTCTCAGTTTCTATGGGAACCCGGGCTGATGTGACAGTAGAGAATAAAGAACTGAAGAGCAATCTTCAAACCATAGCTCCTTTTTTGTGCTGAATTGCCAGCATTACAGAACAGGCACAAACAAGCACAGTGCCAAATAATCTTGGATGAGAAAATCAAGGCAAGTTAGACACAAGAAGGTTGATGGTAATTGAGTTTCCTCGTGGAGGAAACACGGGGAGAAGATCCTCCTTCCTGAAATATTTTGCTTGTGTTGTTCTGTGCTTTTTTGCTTTGATAATCTGTGTTTGAAAACTGAAAGTTAGGTTTGCATTTTCTAATGAGGAGATAACGGTATTTATTGCCTGTTTTTACAGCAATTTCAGGGCAAGGTTCTCCACTATAAGCAACAAGAACCTCTCTGTTTGGTAAAACTATTTACAGCTCATGAGTTGGAAGCATGACATGGGCGTGTAATTCCATATATTTTGCAAGGAAACATTTTCTAGTTCATATATCACTGTATATCATTTAGCATCCACTGCGTCAATATCTGCAGGTGAATTCAGGTGAGTAACGTAGATTAGCTGAGATAATTAGCTGAAGTAATTAGTAATTAGTAGGAAATAATTAGGAAAACCTCCTCAGGACATTCTTCACATCAGTGTAGCGTGTATACAAATTTCCTAGGTGATGCTTGGATTCCAGACTGCCTTGGATGAATGTGGATGTATTGCTTTGAATACAAATTATATAATGCTCTGATTAAAAAAAGAAAAAAAGTGCATTTTACAACAGATTTGGATTTA
>PPHD01010049.1:0-20025 GCA_002909625.1 Bambusicola thoracicus | reverse complement strand
CAGTTCCCTCACTTCAGTTTCTTAATTTAAAACAGCATGTATAAAGATTATACAGTGGAAAGGGACAAGAAGAGTTGCCAAAAGCCAGGCATGGAAGGAGCTGACAACTTTAAATAATCTCTCCCAGCCCTCCCAGCTGAATGAGTGCTGGTTGACATGCTGTCAGCTTCAGTTCCTGAAGAAAAATCCTACTCTCACTCATGCTTGTTTAACAGAGAAAAGAATTTGGCCCACTTTCTGACATTCATCTTCTCATTTCCATCACACTACAGAAGCTCACCTGCCTATGAAAAGACACATGGTGTGATTTTTTTTCCTTCTTACACCACTGTAGAAGATAAAGAACCATGCTGAATTCAAAGGGATTAAACTGCTGTAAAATCAAATTAAGATCCCAGTTAGACCTTAGACATCTGAATTGTTCCAGACCCAAGATTTGCCTGAATAGGGCAGTTCTAACAAACCTTTCTTCTTTTTTCTTCTTTTCTTTTTTTTTTTTTTTTTTTTTTTTTTTCCCATCCTTCTCTTTTTGCTCCAGTTGACATAAAGCATTTTCTTCAGTCTTTCAGGCAAACAGGTGGAAGTTCCCTTCTGGTCCAGCTCTGATATCTGGGCACAGCTAGGTGGCAAAAGGCATCCCCAACAACTTGTTGCACCTGCATGCAGCTGCCCTCAGCCAGCTCAGTGAGGTTAGTGTGGGCTGACCCTGTTGCATGGAGCAGAAGTTCTTTGTAGTTCTTGCAAAGGCCATATAAGAGCCAGGAATGATGAATCTGCCTTTGTGCTTCCCCAGTCCCCAGCAGAACTCTACTAAAATGCACTTTTCTGTTGGGATGCTAGCTGCCACTCGGGATCAGCATGTCATGTGCTTAGTTTAATATCATGTTTCCAAGATTTTTGGGAGAAGGCTGACACAGGTAGAAATAGATAATTAAAGGTCTTCTCTTGGTCTTTTAGAATCAAAGATTGGAATTAACCCTGGAGTTGGAGATGTTATAATCTTTCATAATCTTCTTTTACTTTTAAGTATTTCCATGCTACATAATAGTCTCCATTCGTCTTTGACTTTTCATGGCTCTCTGCAGCAAGGCAAGTGTGTGTTTGCAGGCAGTATCCCAAGCTTTGCCTTCCCCTGCTGCACACCTTCACTTGCATTGAGTGTCTCCTTATTCTAGAGCTGTTTGCCTGGAAGCAGAAGCTCTCACTCCATCTTTTCCATATCATTCGTTATTGTGTAAATGTTTGTCAAACACTTACAGTATCCTGGTCTTTTCAGTCTCCCCTCGTGAATGTTATTCCATGTTTATATTCTTATCTGCCATCGTTCAAGCCATTCTGATGCTTGAGAGCTGTTTTTGTGCTGGTGTGATCATTACTTTGCAGAGAATTCTAGGCCATGCCATCAATTTATGTGATGTGTTGTACTCTGTGATAATTTTCAACCTGCTCCTTATGGAGCCAAACACACTGTTTACTTTTTAACCATGAATGTATATTGAGCAGATGTTTGCTTACAGTGTTCTCCAGATCTTTTGTCCTGAGCTGATAAAGTTAATTTAGAGCTCTACAGGCTGCATGAATAGTACAAATATTTCCATCCATCCTGCTGACTTTCCATTCAGCTGCAGAGCAAGTTTGCAGAGACAAAAACAGGCATCTACCTGGTTGGTATTAGGTGCAGGTTGGCAGGTTGGAAGCACAACTGTAGGTACATTCATAGAATGGTAGAAGGGGCCTCTGGAAATCATCTGGTACAGCCTCTGCTCAAAGCCAGCTTCAAAGTAAGATGGATTAAATTGCTCAGACTTGTATCCAGGCTAGACTGAAGTCTTCACATTTTTCATTCATATATGTAATGGTGTCATAGTCAAAGATCCAGGTAGCTTAGGAGGTAGAAATCTCTTCTGGACCAGGGGGCCCATTTTATGTATTTTGGGACAACCTAAGGTCCACAAGCTGTGTGTGAGTCCAGAAGGAGCTTCAGTAGAGCAAGTTCTGCTAGCTTGTGTGGCTGTTCACAGTAGAAGCAACGGTCTATTAGGGACTGTGAGAGTTGCCTGCTAGGTCATTCTGGGTCCCAGCATATATTGAGTATCTCCTTCTTGAGTTGTTTGCACTTCTGCCCACTCCACCTATTCCCAAGGCTTGCTTTGCTCTTCCTCTCTGAGATAAAGATGTGGGAGCTTTCTGCTCTCTGAAGGTTCTGGCCTACAGTTCATAGAAGTTGGCCACGCTTGTGGAGCAGGAAGAAAGCGTTCAAGAAGAAAGCAGTTGTGTACGCATCTTTCAGCATAAGCAGCAGGACTTTGAACTTTGTATTATAGCCATATTAGATAGCTTCCAGTTTAGTTTTAGAAAGTAAATGAAAGCTGGCAGATGAACCATAGCCGCTGCGAAAGGGTAGATGGAGAAATGAGTCAAAGGAAATGCGAATGGCTTTGAAAGAAGAGTTGCAAAACGCATGAAAACTTTTCAGTTTTCAGTAAAGTGTATCCAAACTGCCTACAGGAAGAAAGCCTGAAACTGCTCTTCTCGTGTTGTGGATGATCAATGTGTTCTGAACCTTCCCAATGGAAGGGTGTCTTGCATAAATTCACATCCAACATTTATGGTTTTGTTTAAAGATAGAAGAAATGAATTTTAAAAGGCCAATAATAGAAACTACAGTTTGTTCACAGAGAGGTTCATTCAGGGAAATACTCTTCTGAAGAGTACTGTATAGCTGTGACTCGGCCCTCACAGCACACCCAGTTCATGTAAACCAGTGCTATCTTTTGATGGCGGCTTCCAAAGGTGGTTGGAGTCTGAAAGTTGAGCCCCCAAAGTAATTACCACAAGCTGCTTTCCACCTTGATTCTTCCCTAATACTAACAGAGAGAAGGAGCTGGTCACAGAGTAAAACTGACCCGATGCAATTTGGCTCTGTAAGTTGCTCTGCTTTCTTGTGCACCGAGTCTCAGGTTTTGTGCTGAAAAATAATTTTTAATTCTTAATATTATTAAGGTAAGTTTAAGAGCACGCATAAAATTTGTGCCCAATCAGTACTGTGAGCTTGAGCTGCAGTTATCCTGAACCAGCAGGTCTGAATGGATGAGCTGTCCTCACTGAATTCTAAAGGTTAACCCTGAAGTCTAATGATGGCAGCGTAAATGATTATTTCTGTTGTGCTCATAGGGCACAAGAAACAAAGAAGTTTGTTATATCATAGCAGATACTGCAGTGCTACTGACACCTCTCTTCATGCAAAGATCTTGCTTTATGTGAAAACTTTGCTACTCATGATGATTTTTGTCTCTGCATATTTAGGAACTGTTGACTGAATCACGTTCTATTCCTTGAAAATACGAGTGCCCAGACTTTTGCAGAGTTATCACTCATACACCTCCCCAGAAAATGAGCTGCATCTTTCTTTAGGGTACGGGGCCGTGCTGGGACAGCGCTGGGACAAGCCTAAGCATGCGTCAGTGGGGTCAGCGCGGAGGAAGAGTGGCTCTGGGTGCTGCCGAGGCTGGAGAGGTCCCTTCTGTGTTCCAGCAGCTCACGTTTCTCCATGTGCTCTCTTCCTCGTAGGGCGAGATGGCTGGCTTTTCCTGGGCAGCGCTCCGTGGTAAATTCAGGTCTCTGCTCGCAGCAGAACCGAGGGAAGATTTGTGACAGATGGGGCTAAGTCACAAACTTGCAGCCTCAGGCAGAATTGTGGAAGTTTCCAGAGTGTGCCCATATTTACCTGATCAGAGAGAAAAGAAAATCTGCAGAGGAAGCCGAGCCTGGCTGCTTGTCATAGCTGACACAGAGCCATCTGCCACAAACCTGTGGCGGCTTCAGATCTCCAATCCCTGCCACCACCCCAGCTCAAATTAAATACAGATTCTTAGAGACGTTATGATGGTTACACATGTCCTCGGCATCACATGCAGGAGACTGTTCAAAAAAAATATGTGGCCTGTTGTATAACCGCACTCATGTATCCCATATGTGGTGCCACATTGAATTTCCGGTTGAATCTGTTTTTATCCTTTGTACTGGATGACATGGTGCCTGAATTCTTTCTTTTCGCCGACACGGTGGCAGCCAAGCTGCAGCTTCAAACGCTCACACTTGGCTGGGTTTCTACCTAGGTTGCCAGGTTATCATTGGAGCCTTATTGTGTCCTCAAAGGGCCACAGGGCCTGAAAGGAGGATCCGAGTGCTACCGGACTAATTGGGCAGCCATCTCAGAATTGTTTGTAGGCAAAGGGCTGCTTTAGCACTTTTCTTTTTGCAAATTAATGACTCTCTGGCACAGGGGTTTTTAAGTGAAGGTATTAATAAGGGGTCTGGCAGGTAATCCCATGATTCACGGAGTTACATTTGCATTTAATTAATCTTAAAGAAAGCTGAAAGATAAACAGCTGTAATTCAAACTAGCATGGGAAATATGCTACGTGGTGCCATCTATCCGATAAAATGAAAGCTGAGACACTTGTTTTATTTCTCTCAAGGATGGAGAACAAACAGATAACAGCCAAAATACTTCCAATAAAAAGTAGTAGTTGGAATATAACGGCCGTTCATCAAACATCTTTGCATCCCGTTACGAATACAGTCTTTTAAAGATAAATCACTTATGATTCCAGCAGTCGAGCTTCTATATTTGTTGATGTAAAATGTTTTGAAGATGGAGATTGTACAATAAATTTTTAATAAAGTGCCCACTGCAATTTTTAATTAGCATATCTCATTCATGTATAAGTGTGTACATCTATCTGTATGTTTATCAGTATGCATATCCTTGTGTCAGAGTCAATGAATGCAATTGTGTCTTTATCTGATGAAGTCGAATCTGCTTTGCAAGTGGTTATAAAATGTTCTGACAATTCCAAGATTTTCAACTGTGTTCTGGGAAGAAGCAGGAAGAGGATTCCCAGGAAGTCGTGATGTAGAGCATGGCCAGACCTCTCTACTGACAGGTACAGTTCCAGCTTCCCTCCTCAAAAGCCCAAGGGAAATCCAGTGGCAAATGGTAAGTGTTCAGATGTTTTTCTGGCACTGCCGAGTTGTAATTTTGCAGTGATCATTAGTCTTACATGTTGGTTTCTCTCTGTTTCTGCTTGATCAAAGCCCAGCCTGGCTGTAGACATGGAATGTCTTCTCAAGAAAACGTGCATGAGTGCAGTCATCTCATTTGGTAAAGCCAAGTAACAGGACTTCTTGTCTTCACTAATGCTAACACACCTTGCACCAACAAGAACAAATTAGGTAATTTTTTTTTTTTTACTGTTGGGGAAACTGAGGCACAGTACAATGAAGGTGAATTCCTCCAGGTTTTGCTGCGAATCGCTCTCCAAACTAATGCAAGGGAGAGAGAAGATGCTGTGACCTCACGCCATGGCACATGGCAAGCAGGCTGCACACGTTGTGCCATGAGACTCAACGCTCAGTGGTTTGGGGATGGCATGCAAGTCCTGCTGCCTGCAGTGTGTGCCCCAGTCACAGGAGGTGGCCACCTCCTCCAGGCTGAGGTCTGACTTTGCTTTACTTACTGAGCAGTGGTGCCCAACCATTCCTAGCTGTGGCTGAGGCACTGTCTTGATGGAATTTTTTTGCCTCAGAGTCACAAACCCCTGCAAATAAGGTTTTATACTAGGAACGCAAAACTTTAACTATAGAGTAACAAATAGCAATGCTGCATTATTTTCTGATAACTTCTTTACGTTGTGAGTGAATATTCACAGTCCATCCAATGATGGTTTCATGTGTGCTGCATCCCCCAGGCTCAGGAGGTTGACCTGGTGCTTAAGCCTGCTACAAGGTCTCCAGTCAGTGGGGTGATGCCAGGCTTCATCTGGACAATATTTCCCTGTTAGAGCATCCCCCGGCCCCAGCCTGGGTGCAAAACCACCTCAGGAGTTTTGGCTGCTGGAGCCACATGCAGACGGCCACTGTGCTGCTTCGAAAGGTCACCGAGACAAATTGGGATCTCGTTGCCATTGTTCATACACACATGAGTAATCTGTGAACACACAGACCAGATCTTATAAGTAAAATGACAGAATTAGCCCTTGACTTACTCCCATATTTATCGATGTTTCACCTGCGTTGACACAGCAGCTGCATGCACAGCTGAAGCAGAGCGGCTTTCTGACTCCAACCAGACAGCTCCTTGCTCCTGAATCAGTACAGCCCAGGCACCTAATCCTACAATCCCTTTGTCTTAGTATTCGAGATCACAGGAAACACAGGTTTATTCCACACGAGAATTGCCTTTCGCCGCGTAATAGAAAAGAAAATCCTAAAATAACGAGGGCATTTTGGTGAGCAGTGTGCAGCACCGCCAGCCCCGCTCCGTGTCTGCAGCGCCCAGACCTCTGCCTTTGCTCCAAGCTGTTCTGAATTAGGAGGCTCGATTCTTCTAATTGCATTTTTAAAGACCGAGCCAGCAGTTCATTAGAAACTGTGGAGCGAATTCTGCTTCTCTATTACACCAATATAAATCTTGAATGAATTTATATCAGGATAACTGGGAGGGCAGAATGTACCTCCCATATTGTTCCTCAGATTATTAAAAGTTACAGGGCCTTGAAAATTAAATTCACCTTTCCCCACTTGAGCCGCTCGAGCTTTGTTTTCCTTCCAGTAAGGACAGTTGTAATGAATTAGTCCATCCCATTTCAGCTTGTAGTCACTTTTAAGTTTGGTTCTCATCCACTAGCCCAGGACTAGTCTGTGTGGAAAGGACCGGGGGGCATTTTCTTTCAAACAAATTGCTTTCATGGGAATAATTTCCTCGAGAATTATATTAAAACATTTCCATGAACCCCTGATTTTGCAAAAATATTTTCCTCTTCTCTGTCCTTGATGGAAGGGAGTAGGCAATTCTTTATTTGCAGATATAAATGAGCACCTTAATGAAAGTCCTTCGGAATGTTACCCTCTAATGGGCTAACCTTATTTAACTGGAATACTTCTGAAATGATTCAGCCTGGTAAGCCAGGCTTCATCTTGAAGGAAAATTTTGCCTCTGAGTTATGAACCCTTGCAAATAAGGTTTTATAATAGAAACACTGTCAGAACTTTAATTACAGGGTAATAAATAGCAATGCTGCATTATCTTCTGATATTTCTTTACATTCTGAACGAATATACACAGCTGTTGCTGGAAACTGATAATCAACTGCTATGGAACTGTGCTGCAACTTAGCACGCAGCCGGCGTGGAGGCAGCGAGCGGCAGCGGGAGGAGGAGGAGGAGGAGGGTGGGGAGGAAGGAGGGCAGTGGCCGCCAGAGCAGAGCAGAGGCACTGGGGATGCTGCGCTGACAGTGGGGCTGAGTGGGTGGTGGTGGGGACAGAGAGGGGTGAAATGGGACCGATGGAAGCTAAAGAAAAAATAATAAAGAGATAATAATAATAATAATTAAAGTAATAGTGGGCTAAGGATGAGGCAGGGGCTGGTGCTGGTGGTGAGCTCTGCACAGCTCCGTGCATCCCGGTCCCCCACCTTGCTCCTGCCACTCATCATTATTTTCCTGTGCTACTTGTGTTTGAAATTGGTCTCCTTTGGCAGCAGCTGTCAGTATGGGCAGCACCGAGCTCCATCCTTCTGTGCTGCCCAGGTACCCCAGGACCAGAGTGCTGCCCATGGCTTGAGTTGGGCACCCGAGCCCCACATGCCCCTCCAAAACCGAACGCAAAACAGCAGCGGAGTATGGACGAGGAGGGATGGGAGGGCTGCATGCCGAGGCTTAACCCTTCGAGCTTTGCAGGCAAAACAAGGAAATCGTCAGGAAGGCATGTCTGTAAACAATGATAATTAGGCTTTTCAAAAATCGTAACGCTGATTAAAATCTCCGATTCATTATTTATTCATCACAGAGCCTCTTTGCAGACCTGGGAATAGTGATTAAAACCAAAGTGCTCTTCGCACTCGAGAGGCACCCAAAAAGGGGTTAACGCGGAGGAAAGAGGAAACCGAGCGGGCAGAATCCTGCCTTCAGAACCAGCACTTTCTCCTGGTGGGAGCCCTCCCATTCCCCCAAATTTCGGTATCGCTGAGTGTTTCTCATCCTGAGTACAAGTGTTAGACTGGATCCAGTTGGTACTCAAATTGCAAACACACTTTCACTCCTCGGAACGCCGGGCGAAGGGAACTTCTTTTAACTCCATCATGGCAGGTTAGGCGGCCAACGCACAGCTGATGGCCAGCATGCCAAGTATGGTGCGAAGATCCGTTGTTTACAGCGAGGCGCTAGGCGAGCACAAAGGCTCAGACTGTCTAAGCTACAATTTGTGCCTCATCCCATTACGGCTCCCCTAAAAGGCCCGTGCCATTGTAGGTAACGTGCGCGCGGAACATATTTCTTTCTGTTGATTTTAGTTTGCTTTAATTCAATACACACTCTTGTTTACTTTTTAAAATTTAAATAAATGTCAGCATTGTATAATTTCTATGTTAACAAAGCAGTGAGCAAAATCCCTTGTATGTTTATAAAATATTATTGTTTAATTCACATAGTTTAGGAATTCCAAATGTTGAGAATAGGAAGGAGGCCAAATACCATCTGTTTATAACTATGATGCATCATCATATGTGTACTTTAAAAAAGAGGGAGAAGGAAAAAAAAAAGAAAAAAAAAAGCTTGGTCCATCGTGCCACTGTTCAGTCTGTTGGGAATATGGTGAAGATTTAAAAGCGCTCGGTGCAATTGGTGAGAGATATCCACACGGAGGAACTCAGAGCAGGGACGGTGCTGGAGTTGCTCACTTCTGTGCTTCTGTTGGAAGAACTGAATGCAGCGCTCACATGCACAGATTCAGGCATTGTCTCCCAGCTTCGATGTTCCCCCATTCAAAAGAAAAAATTGGGATTTTTTTTAACACTCCTTTTAGATGTAGGGGATGCGTGTGGGTTCACTTCCAGCTGGTGCAGGCATTTGCATCCCTGGATTTTTAAGGACAGAAGAAAGGCGCGCAGATTCTGTATCCTCTTGCAAAGCACAGCCTAGAGACCATCATTCAACCGATTCTTTAAATGTTTTTTTTTCTTTTTTTTTTTTTTTTTTTTTATTAAATCAAGTGTTTGCAAGTTTCGGTCCAAGATAAAAGAGCTCCTTGTTAAAAATAATACATTCCACGCTGCGGAGCTGTGTGCAATGAACATTTTAAAGAGAAGGTATTCCGCAGGCTTAAAAACAAAGAGAGTATCTCCAAGTTAAGTCGATAAGAAGATTTTTTTTTCCAACCCCAAGTTAATTAGCTGGGACGTCAAGCCTCATAGTCGTCTTCCTACCTTCCAGGGGCTGAAGAATCCCCACTAAATGTACTTAAACTTCCTAGTGAGGGCCGGTGAGATGAATGCGGAGATTAGGGGGAGCATTACCGTGCCTCCCCAGTGCATCCCAGCTGCAGCTCATCCCGCTGCTGATAATGATGCTCAGAGTCACTGAGGTGCTCTCTAAGTCTCACACATGGGGTCCTGTCCCCAGGGAGGAGGAATAATAGCAGCGCTCGGGTGGTGCGGGAGGGTAAGCACAGCTTTGTGGTTCTCTTGCCCTGGTGTGTGGTGACTGTGGTGGTGCTGATTTAATGAATGGAGAGGTGTGCTCAGGGCGAGGACTGGGATTCTCCAGTGGAGCAGGAGGGTTTGCTTTGTGTTCACCAACAGGAAGAAAAAAAAAAGCACAGGTGAAGGAGAACACGTCGGGGCTTGCTGGCAGAGCGCCGTTGCAGTATGAAACATTTTGTGGCCAACCCGCAGCGATTTCTGTCATGCCACAATTCAGCATACTGTGCACTTTGCTGAAATGCCTCTGACTTTGTTTTTGAACTCCTTCGTTTCTACTGTTACATGTAAGTGGCAGCATCTTGAATTGCTTAGCTACACCCGGATAGAAAGTTACAGCTCCATGGTGCGAGTACCCTTCTTCTGCATCTCCCATTGTACATCAATCATTTAAAGCACCGGGTAGTTTACTACCTTAAAAGACATTCTTATTATTACTATTATTAAATTAGAAAAAGGAAATGCCTTTCACACCTTTCCCAGGAATCAGTTATGGAAAAGGTTGGGAGTACCCTTTGCAGAGTGGGTTCTATCCGTGATTATTTGCTGCCATGCAATGAGTTTAATCTGCTCACGCTGGCGCTGCAGGAGTGAAAGGCAGGACAACAGGCACGTTCTGTCATTGCAGAAATGCATAAATGTGAAATGTGTACATTCCCAACCCAACCAGCGTCAGAAACTCAGGCATGCATTCCTGCATATTACTCCGTATTTTCCATGGCTATGCGATCCTTGGTCTCCCAAGCTGCGATAGCAATCACGGGGGCAGATTGTCCAATTACGATATGCATACCTGTCCACCAGGGATTACATGCAGCCTTTGTGCTCGTTTATCACCTCATTTTTACACGCTGGAGTAGTTTTATGAGACACACTGATAGAAGCAGTTTCAGAGGTTGCTAAATACCATGTTCATTGCACGCTCGGCTTCATGCGGTTCCTGGGTGCTGAGGGTTGGTCCTAAGAGAGGAACACTGCAGATCCTTCCCAAGCACATGTATAAATCCAACAGTATGGCTGCAGGTAAGTTAGGGGTTCACGTAGGCATTGTCACTTCTGCATCCACAGTGACAAAGAACTTGTTAATTTTATCTATTTATGCCTCTGACGGGGTTGGTGTTGGCCAACACCTTCTGCAGGATAGCAGCTCTCCTGTGGGAGCACTGCAAAAGGGGGTTTGGACGAAAAGGATAGGCCTTCTGATTTGTTTGTGTTTAGGGAAGCAAAAAAGAAAATGAAAGAAGGCTGGAATGCGTCTCTGTTTAGGGTCACAGGTTTGCAGGTTTTGATATTATCCTGCAGAAATCCCCAGATCAGCAAAGCCTTTCATGTCAGAATATTTGGCCAACAGGAGCGCTGCCCTGAACTGCAGAGCTTAACACGTGGGCTTCTTTGCACACTCTGCATCGTGCAGTTCTTTGGCAAAATTTGGATGGGAATAGTTTGTCAATGCTATTAATAGAAATGTTTAATGCAGGAGTGTGCGACGTGATGAGCAGCCTTGGCAGGAGCCATACCCCGCCTGATTGCATTGTAATACTGTTTGATGCAGCAGTATGTTTGATCAGTTACAAGTGATGAGTATCATATCACATCAAACAATTTAATACAGTCTCATTGTATGGAATTATGGCTGCTGTCAATCAGCATGTGGCCTATTCCTCACAGATCTGTCTTTGGGAGCTGCGATACAATGGCAGCTACGTACACATTAATAAATAAAGTGCTGCTGAAATTCCAGGCAGACCTGTTGAGATTTTTGTTTCCCTTTCATGGTCTTTTTGTCTTGTTTCATTCTGTTTTTTTTCCTTTCTCAGTGCCAGCAATGCAATGAGTTCACCTGGTCAATAGGACAGCCGAGGGCCGGGCCCAGCTGCTTTGAAGAGAGCTTGGAAAACAGCTCAAAAAATGCATAGGAGTAGTTGTGAATTTTGTTGTTGTGGGGATAAATCCACTGAACTTGTTTTCTGCTGAAGCTTCACAGCGTCTCTTCTCTTGGCTTCCTCGGGGGGAGGAGAGGCTACCTATTAAAAATGCATATGTTTTGTCTTACTGCTCGGCGCACCTCGCTTGATAACCCCCTACTTTGATTTGGGGATGGCACTCTTTGAACTTAAAGTCTCTTCCTTAGGACTGATGTATTCAAGGTGCTGGAGGGGAAGCCCGTGTCAGATGAAAGATCCGTATGTAAATAACAGCACGGAGGTGGGGTTTAAGGCATTCCACATTTTGCTATCAGTTTCAGACATGTGCTGCTCTAATGCTGGCTTTCCTTGCAAAATCTTCAAGTCCCTAATGCAGCATATGGCTTTTAATGAGGCCGTACAGCCATGGGGTCACGCTGTGCTTGTATGGGAGCACTGACTGTACAGGAGCACTGATTTTGGGAACGTTGCTGATCGCAGAACAAGAGATGGCCTCTTTGCATTATGCCTGCACAGACAAATGGGTCTCATTGCGGTGGGCCACATGTTCAGCCAGTAGATGTGCTGTGGTGGAAGGCCAAATTTCAGCAGCCCCATCAGTGCAATGACGGTAACTTTGTCCATCTTTCCCTATGCTCTGTGACTGCATATCTAAATAGCACCAGTACTTGAAAGGGAAACCTCAGAAGAAATTTTTAGAGACACTAAAGGAAGTGGTTGTTGACTTAATAAATGACACATTTCCTTCTACATAACAAATTATCCTGGAGGTTAAAACAAAGCGTAATTGCAGGGCTACAGATGGAAGCAAGGATCTTGGCATCTAAGAAATACTCCCGATGGGGACTGAGGTGGTCGCTGAGTTGGGATTGACCCTGGATTTGGGGGCATGAGGTGCCCAGTTTTCCATAGGGCAGTAGGTTGTCCTGCTTCCATTTTAATTCTGGAGCCTTGGGCATGTTGCGGGCTACAAAATAGCCATATTTATAGCCTGATTAATTCAGAACTGAAGAGCCTTGTAGTATCATAGAATCATTTGAGTTGGAAGAGAACCTTAAGGATATCTAGTCCAACTCCCCTGCAGTGAACAAGGACACCTACAGCTCGATCAGGGTATTCAGAGCCCTGTCCAGTCTGATGGCTGATGTGTTTTATAGTGCAAGGTAATGTAAAATAGCAAGTGTAAAATAATATGTTTGAGTGTGCTTATAGCAAAATGCTCTTCCTTCAGGCCTGGCTCGTTAGGTAGCTATTAATGATGCTCTAGAATCACGCAGCAACCATAGCAGAGTGTGTCCTACCCCACTTTATCTCGTGCCAGGCTTTAATTGGCCATGGTTCCATCTGAGGCCATGATCCAGTCAAATCCTGCAGCCCTCTGGGTGGTATTTAGATCAGAAAGCCCATTCAAGCAAGAGTAGCATGGGTCTGCTGCTAATCCACGGCAGGGCAGTACCTCTGCAAGGTGATTTGTAGATTATAAGGCCAAGAAAGGACTTTTTGGATCATCTGGTGTCACGTGTATAACGTGAGCCATATGACTTCCCTCCATTAATTCCCATTTGAACCAGAAAGCCTCCTCCTCTACCAGCCTAAGAATTGACACTACAGCCTTTGATATTTTTAGATCAAGGATACTTTCCCTCAAATGAGGGGACAAGGGTGGCATTTATCTGCTGAGATTATTAGATGCTCATTGCTAGGACAAGGACCTGGCACTGACCAAGATCCCCCAGCATCCACACCTTTCTCCTGGGCTGTCCTTGCAGACCCAGCTTGATCCAGTATTCCTCGTTTTCCCTTTTGCTCATTTTCTGGGGTTATCATTGCAAACAGCACCTCTCCAGAAGGCACTGCAGGAATTCTGTGCTCAGAGCACAGTGTGTCCACTGGTAAATAATGATCCCTGCACTCACTTGGTGCTGTCCACCCAAGATAACCAAGTTAGTGTTGCTAAAAATAATAACCCCACCTATAGTTTTAGCATTGTATATATATATATAGTTTATAGCACTGTATTCCTGTCCATTTTATGGGTCTAAAGGAAAAGAAGACAAAAAAGAAAGCAGTGTTGTTGGTGTTCTTTGTGAAAGTATTGCTGGCAGCTCAATGGGATGAAAGGCACTTTATGTGTGATAATTTTCCAATTTCTTATCTTCAGAAAAACTATTCATAGAGAGGACCTTCTGTAAGGGCAACATTGCATGGGCTGGTTGTATGCAAGGAGGTTAGGGCATGAGAGTGGATGCCATTCCTCCACTAGACATGGACATAATGAGCTCATGGTTAGTTAGTACTGTTGAAATGAAAATGTCAAGTTGTAAATATAAAGAAGAAAGGAAAAAAAAAAAAAAGAAAAAGAAAAAGAAAAATCCTGTCAAACGTTAACACTGACTTTTGCAGGATTCTCCCTCATTTGTCCAATGTGTGCATCTCCTTCCTGCTACGCAGCCTATGCAACCTGTGAGTGGAAGGTTGTTTCCCAAACGGTAAAATATGTGTCTGATGAGAGGGGCTCTTCGGGCTGCATGGTTCTGAATGCGGATACAGATGCATCTCACTGCAGATTTGAAAGCCCAGCGTGAGGCCTCGTAAATGATAAAAATATGTGTATACTGGAATTATACACACAGGCATGCACGCATTGGTTAAATTGATGCTTGATCATCTACGTGTGTATATAATGTTCTGTTCTCTGTTCTGAGAGGTATTTATAAATAGATTTTATATATATTTCTATTATCCACAGCTCTATGTGCGCGTATGTTATAAAATCTGTGGGTTTTTTCTGGTATGCTTTTTAGGTTTTTGCGGGGTAATATATCTGATTTCTCTTTAAATTAAATGAATTTATTTGTCTGCCTTCCCTTAATGGAATCAGTTTTGATATACTCTTTGTTCATGCTGTTACAGGCTTCAGTCTAAGGGCTCTTTGTATTAACTTTTTTAAGTTACATTACAAAGAGGTTTTAAGATTTCCCAACAGGCTTTTATTTAACCGGGGCTTTTGATCTCAAACCTGCTGGGGCCTAGTGAAATCCTTACCAATTCTCCAGTAACTCCTCACTATTGGAATTTGAAAAGACCCACCTGAAGGATTTAACTCGCTGTATGGCTTCAGCCATCCTTTAGATGCTTCTATTCATGCAGACAGTGAGGGGGTCGAGGGCACCCTTTGTGATCCTCCAAGTAGCCTAAGGTGCCCTTTGCATAAGTTGTACTCCTGAGGAAATAAAAATCAGGAGGACACAAACCTATATACCTTATTTCCTGCTATCTTTACTTAAAGGAGGAGCGCAGGGGGTCTGCTTAACATCCTTTGCTACCTAAATACCTTTTGGACATGGGAACTCAATAAAGGAACTTTCATTGCATCCATTACCCTACTGCGGTGCATAGCAAATTAGATTTAAAAGGGTACTTTTTCCCTTACAGCTATTTCGATCGTTTTCTTTAAAATTTCAATTTAGTGTCTAGTGACAGAATGTGCATTAGAACTATATAGCACCAATTACACTAACTATGAACGTTATTTCAAAAGAATTAGTTATATTAAGTTATAGACAAACCGTTGGGGAAAAAGGTCAGGTTAGGGGGAAAAAAGAAAAAAAAAAAAAAAAAAAAAAAACAGAACAAAAAAAAAGGAGCCGTGCGATAATGTTTTAAAGGGAACGACATGAAGTGAATGCTCTTTTTATTTTTTAATCCTTTCATTTCGCATAACCCACACTGAAATTTCACCGCTCTCTCAGTCCCTGCTGCTGGAGCAGGGGGATGTCCTGCCCTCCTGTTGGCTCACAATAGAAAGCCTACAGCTGAGCCCTGTAGTGGAGAACCATCCCATTGAGAAATGGGATCGGGTGCATTCTTGTCTTCTGGCTGATACGAATGGCCTCAATGTAGGAAAAAGGAGAGAACACTGGCAGACCCATCTCAAAGGATATCATAACTAAGCACATTCTTGTCACAGTTTTAGTACCTATATTGTATTTCATGACTATAACACATATAACACATCTATTACCTGCATTTCTGTTTGTTTTCTGAGATCTTTTATTTTGGTTTTTAATTCGGTGTTATAATAAAACCAATCTGAAGTATGACATACAACCCTAACCTACCTTCTTTTCTCATGACCCTTCTTCCAGTTTGTTTATTTGCTCTTGGTTTGTGGTTTTTTGTTTTAATTTCAAGGGATGTTTGGGTCACTTCTTTGTGAGCATTTGATGTGGATACGTATTGCACTGGATTTTTTATTTTTGTTTTATTTTTAGATAAATAGAATAAAAACTATCAAATTTATTCCTTTTTTTTTTCTGCCTGAGACCAGGTTTAAGACCTCTGCTTGAACTGTACATGTCTTGGTTATTTCAATTTATAGGGATTCCTGGTGAATCATTTTTGTTTGTTTGACATCCTGTGGGATCAAGCTGCCATGAATTTTGAATGATCTAAAAACTGTGTAGTTTACTTCAGCTCAAACTGCCTTCCACTTGAAAACATAAATCAGTTCAGCTGAAATTCAGCCTGGGCCTTTTTCCTTTCTTTTTTTATTTACTCGTGGGACTGGCCCCGGCCCCAGCTCCAGCTGTGCTGCTGCCATTGGAAGAAGAGGAATCATAGATTCTTAGAATCACCAGGGTTGGAAAAGACCTCCAAGACCATCCAGTCCAACCATACAACTGCCACCAATATTTCCCCACTAAACCACATCCCTCAGTACAACATCTAAATGCTTCTTGAACACCTCCAGGATTGGTGACTTCATCACCTCCCCGAACAGCCCATTCCCATGCCTGACCACTCATTCAGAGAAGAAATTTTTCCTAACATCCAACCTGAATCTCCCCAAGAGAAGCTGTTCTCATGTCCACATTGCCACTGGCCAAGTGCCCCATTGCCCCATTGATTTCATCAACTCTTGGCAAATAGGGGCTCTGTGGCTGCATAACCAACGCCAAGCACAAAACAGCCCCTGCTTCGTGTCCTGCCTGCCATTGCTTATGGGTGGGGGGAGATTTGCTGTATGTATTCTCATCCCCTAGACTTGAGTTCAGCAGCTTCACAGGCATGCAGGGCTCCAAAGAACAGCTCTTCACTCACAGACACAGCTCCACATGGAGCTGCGGTAGGAGCTTTCACTTTTCTTCCAGCAGCGAACTGAAATTAAAAGCAGATGTGGACAATGGCACTGTCTCGAGGGAATAAAGGATGTTGTTTTACCAGTGTGACATCTGGTGAGACTAGATCATAGCCCAACATGTGCTGAGCCAGTCCTGCCTTCTAGGTCCTCCGCAATGGATATTCCCCATTGGTTGTGTGTGTGGGCTCAGGTTTATCTACATCATCATGTTTGCACACCTGATAGAAGGGATGTGGTGTTTCCTGGGCACATTTTTTCCTTTGCCCCATACTCTTGGCTGTGTGTCTTGGAAAGATTTCCGTGTGCACGGTGAGGCTTTGTGGGGAGGAGCACCGGATGCTGCCCTAATGGCAGAATAGGACCAAGACACCTGAATATCCCCAGTTTTATTCTCCTGACTCCCCCTGTGACCTTTGGTAAGTAACTTAACCTGTTGTCCTCAGGATCCCCAGTAAAATGGGAGACCTTAATACTTATCTGGTGGGATAACAGTGCTTAATTCTTACCTAATTGGATGACAATACTTACCTACATACCTCACAGGGGTGTTGTGAGGATTAATTAGCTAATGTTTGTAAAGTGCTTTGGAGATGGAAAGCGGTATATAGTTGTGCTAAGCGCTATTACTGCATGCCAGCACCGAGACCTTAAAATGGCTACAGACGGAATAAGAGTTTTTATATGTTTTGAAATAAGCCAATTGTTCAAGGCATCCGGATTCTGGAAGTATTTTTAGGCAGAGATTTCCAAGAAAGTTGGGAAACAGAAGGGTATAATTATATGATCTGAGACCTTTTTTTTGTTTCTTTTAGAGGACCGACTAAACATATTCTTAGTTAGGTGTCGTTTGATGAATGTAAAAACTGCTTCTTGGGGTCTAAGATGGATCAGCATTTACTCTTGCTGATCAAACAACATTCGTTGAAAGAAATATCTCTGTTACAATTTGGACAAACAAATATATTAAATAAGCTAGAGGAAGTATTTATTTCTCTGTTCTTTCTTTCTGTATTTCTTTCTGTAAGCAGCTTTTTTTATTGGCGTAATTCTGCTCTTGTTCCCATTAGGGTAACTGAAAGGTAACACCGCTGCAGTAAATGGAATTACGCTAGATGCAAAAGCATTATGTGAGAGCAAAATTATATTTATATGTGGTCTGAAATGCAACTTGACACTTGGATTTCAAGAAAAATCAAACCAACCGTTCCTAGAAATACGTGGAAATGCAACCTTTTCTTTTTGCTAGGACAAACAAAACCCCCCCAGCTCTTTGTTGAATTCCGTTTGTTTCATGGCAGCTCTAAAACAGATCTTGCAGAAGGCAGGTCTGGTATACTATAGATGACATTTTTTTCTTTCACAGGAGGAAACTTTGCAAGATTTTTGCCTTTAAATATTTTATTTGGTTCCTAATGTGCACTCTTGGTCCAAGAAAGCAACTTTATAGATATCAAAGCTCCCATTTGTATTTTTTTTTCAAGAGCTTTTCTTCAGATCTTTTACTCTCCAGTGTTAGAGAATTCCCACAAATTCCTGAAATCTGTTAAAATACAGAGCTGAGTGCTCACGTTGGTATGCTGTGCATTGGCTTTCTCTGTTAAAATGCTGTGCATTTTCATTCTGGATACACGAAAGAAATTTGATATACTGCTGGGCTAAGTACCAGGATTTGGTTGGCTCTACAGCCAATTCTTACATTTCCGTGTTGGGCAAATGTAAGAATGGATAACATTTAATGTCAAACCAACCCCAAGGCCTTTCTTATGGAGATCAGGTTATTTGCAAATGTATTGGAGACCATTCCACACAGTCCGGTGAGGCAAGGAAAATGGCACCAAATGGCTCAAGGCAGCCAGGAGAAGAACTTGACCAACCTCAAGCAAGCTGTCCATTTCCCAGCTGTGAGGACAGTCATGGAGACCTGGGGGAAAGCTGGGCAGAAACCTAGGTGCTACTTCTAGGAAGAGTATCTCCTAGATTAACCAGCACTTGGCCCTTCAGCTGCCACGTGGTTCTAATGCAGGCCAATGGCACTGAGTCCAGCCCTGGTCCAAGAGGGAGGATGGCATGAAGTATGACCAGTGCTGTCAGTGGTGGGCTTACCAAGCTGATGTGCATCATCTGTGTGCATAATAGCTGTTGAGTGTTTTGCAGTTGGCTGTCCTGAGGAGGATCTGAGGGAGAGAATGAGCTGTATAGCAAGAGGACCTAGTGTTTGGGGCACTAAGTATTTAGGCTGACAAATTTGCAGGCTTAGAAGCTCGTTAGTTTGGTAGAGGTATTACTCTTTGCCCACCCCTTGGTGCTCAACTGTAACATTTCCCAGGACAGAAACAACTGACAAAATGGATCACAACAGCTGGTGTGCAGACCCCGTGAGGTGAAACAGCCTGGAAACAGAGCAGCTCACATGGCCCTGCCCAGCCTGATGCACCCACCATGTTGTAATGATGTCCAATGGAGCACGATGGGATAGCAAATCTGGATTACATGCTGCACTGAGTGAGGGGAGCACTTTTCCCGTTATCTCTGCTCTCGGTGCTCCTGGGAGATGGAAAGAACCTTCAGCAGCTGACAACTTTACTCACCTGCATTCAATCTTCTCTCCCCTGCCTTACTCAAATCAGCTCCACCTGATGGTGTAGCTTTTGGTTGCACTCTAACGAGTGTTAAGTTAAATGGCAACTTCTATTTATAAATTAGCTCTAGCTAATTAGCTCTAGCCCATTACTGTGGGGCAGGAAGGTGATGCCTAGGCACCTAGGTGCTGGAGCTGCCAAAAAGACATGGGCACTTTGGAGGATGTATCCTACAGAAAAAAGCTACCCAGCCTAGAAGGGATATGGGAGCTGGGCTGGGAGCACTAGGAAAGGCAAAGGAGTGGATAGGACGCTGGAAACACTCTACAAAGGTAAGTTACTCATTTGCTTTAATCGTAGCTGATGAGGTTTGATACCAAGATGAAAGATAGCAAGAAAGGGTCACAGAAGAAGCCTAAAGGCCTACAGGACTCCAAGTCTCAGCCATTAGAGGGTTCCTTGCTCTGCTCAGTGCAGGTTTCTGTAGCCTTGCATGGGACTGAGTAAAGAACCAAAGCAAAATGCCCTCTTTAGGTCCTCGAGAAAGAGAGCATTCTGTTGGTTAACCATTACTTGGCGTTTTCCCCTCCTCACAAAACCACCGAGGTTAAACATTAAGCGCCTGCAGTGAAGGACACCTGTATTTGCTGGTCCTATTATGCACCCATACTGAAAAGGCTTTACAGCTGTCTAAATTAGCATAATTAAATCCGCATCAATTAAAAGCCTCCATCATCCCTTTCCCCTTCACATGCAGATAGTGCCGTTTGTCCGAGGTGCGGAACGACAAAAGGAATTGGGATCAACGGAGGGCCGGACTGGGCTGAATGGCACAGCGA
>PPHD01010048.1:0-20025 GCA_002909625.1 Bambusicola thoracicus | reverse complement strand
GCGGGCAGGAGCAGCATTTCCAGAGGGGAGCAGCGGCTGCATCCCTAGAGGTGTTGGGCAGGGATGCAGCTGCATGCAGGTGCTGGGTGGCACAGGCAGGAGAACTGTAGGGCTTTGCTCCCCTGCTGTAAGTCAGGAACAGTCCTTGCCTGGGTCAAGTGCTGCAGGATCAGTCACTCTGTGCTCTTACCCGGTGGGTGTCTGACAGGCAGGAAACACTTGTACCATGCAGGGCTCTGCATGTCAGAGTGAGTCTGGCCCTGGGGTACAGAGGGCCATGTACAGGCAGCAGCAGCACCAGACCCTCTGTTCCAGCAAGCACACTCAGGGCGGCAGCTTCCCAAGGCTGGCTGCTTGCAGGACACCTTGTCAGTCCTGCTCTATAAATAGCTGGGAAGCAGCCCAGCAGGAAGCTGCAGACTTTTGGAGGGTAGAAGGGAAGGGCCGGGCTTCAGTGCTGCCAAGTCCTGGTCAGAGGGGGCTGGTGGGGCCAGGCAAAGCAGGGCCATGCTGGCAGTGCAGTGCTGTATCCTTTTGCACGGCTGTGGGGTGGCACACAGCAGCTGACAGCTCTGCAGGCAGCACAGGGCAAGGCCTGCTCTGCCTGGACGGGAGTGCTGCACTGCTCCTGTTGTGGGTGCTTTGGAAGTTGCTTAGCAGCCCTTGAGGAGGATAAAAGCACAGAGGTCTGCCTGCTTTCAGGCACGCTGTGACCATCCAGATGCAGAATCTGGGAAGCATTTGTTTGTGATCCTGATGGGTACGGGACATTATTCCCCAGCATGCAGGTCCCCTTCTTACTGGGTCTCTAACTCATATTAATAAAGCACTGGTTTCAGGACTGAATGGATTACTGCTCTGCTTTGCTGTGTCAGTTCCTATGTTCTGACCCACATCTTGCAGGCACCTATTGGGAGCTGCTCTGCTGTCAGACTCACAGGATATTGGATTTCCAGCTGGGGCAGCTGCATGGGAACTGTGGCCCTGCTAATAACATGGTGTGCCCCATCCCTGCCCATCCTGGGAGGAGGGAGTTGAAAAAAGGAAGGATTAAGAAAAGCCATTGCCTTACTGTCGTGTGCCCCGGATTGCTTTAGTTCATTTTTTTCCTGGGGAGTTGAGATGGGTCCATTTATACATTCTAAGTGATCCCAAATTTTGAGTGCAGCCGTGCTGTGCTGTGCTGTGCCGTGCCATGCAGGGTGAGGCTCAGCATGGAGCTCGTGTAGTGCAGCAGCTGAGACTCAGCATCCCCAGTGCAGGGGACATTGCAGCTGGCGCAGTTGCTGCCACCACCCAGTGTGCACACACAGGAGGGGAAAGTCAGCACCATCTCTGCAGATAGCCATGTCGGAGGACGGGTACCCTGCTCCATACACATTTTTTTTCTAATAAAAAGTTAAATGCAGCCTTTTGTATCTGAGCTTTTCCTTTAGGAGGGATATCGGGACTGGAGGACACGGGGACCTGCTGTCTTTCAGTGTCACTTCAGCAATCAAAGCTCTCCCAGCTCTTGCTTTAAATGCTGAGGGCTCTGGCTGGTGGCAATGCGAAGTGCTGTCTCCCCACTCACGGCCAGCCGCTCCTGCTAATTACCGAGCTGCTGCTCTCCTCAAACCGTGCCTGCGTCAGAAGCCCGGCATCAAGGGGAGCCTGCGTGAGTCAGACTGGAAAGCCCTGAAAAACACCATGCAGGGCCTGGGAGCTGCTGGGGCTGATGGATCTGTGGTGCCCTCCTGCCAGCCCCAGGCAGGGCACGTTGGAGCACAAATCCTGTCGTTCCTGAGCTGCTGCCGCAGCCCATGTCAGCGCTGTTACCTGCACTGCCCATCTCCTGGATCCAGTGCTGCTTTGGCACTCCTCGCTGCCCTGCAGCTCCTATGTCCATATGGATTTTGGATGCCCCATTGTCCTCTGGAGCTCCCCACGGGATGCAGACCACCTGCCCTGCAGATTCCATCTCAGGCTTGCGGAGAAGCAGCAACCACAGGGACATGCAGAACACAGCATGACCAGTCCCCAGGGGAACGGAAGGGCTGAGGCAGACCCCGTCCACCACCCTAAGCCCAAACCCCTTGCTTAGGGTCCTCCAGGGGCCGGCTGCAGCCCGAGGTCCCTCCCGGGTCCCAGCCGGCACGGTGACAGCGGTGGCAGCGGGATTGGCGGTGCTCAGCCAGCACCTGGCACTGCTTCTGCTCCGAGCCCGGCGTCATTGAAATGCAGACAGCGAGGGCTGTACGACAAAGCGGGTGGCGGGCGTCCCTGTAAGCTGGCCTTGCATGCCACCTACGGTTCTTTCGGTGGAGGTGATGCGTGCTCTTTGTTTGACGGAGGAGCGGTTTATTTGCAGTCAGGCTGAGGCATCAGTGGCAGACAGAGATTCCCCAGCGGCTGTCTCTTTATCTGGAGTAAAACTCCAATATAAAACCCATAATAGGCAGCGCTGGCGCCTGGCCACAGCTCAGCTGTGCTGGAGGGCAGCACGCACTGCCCCGCTCATGGTGGGCATGGAGCTGGTGCGCATCTGGCAGAAGGCAGCTGTAATAAGGAGTGGTTAAGAAATGAGCCGCATGCTATTAAGATGCTCTCTGGGAAGTAAGAGGGGTCTCGTACGGCAGCACAGGCCAAGAAGACTGTGTAACCAGTGGAGCAGCTGTGCTCTGAAGCTTCCACTGCATGGCTGCTTGTATGGGAACAGTTGAATCACGGCCTGAACCTCTGATTGCCCACCTGAGGCGAGCGCTGAGTCAGCTGCAGGGGCACAGGTGAATGCAGTTTCACCTGAGTGAGCGGAAGGGGTGGAGCCTGGCTGCACCTCACAGAGACCCCATTGAAGGGCTGACTGCCCAGGAGGAAGGATCTTTACCTGGAGGTTCTCTACCTGGAGATCCTCCCTCTGGGAACCTTTCAGTGAGCCCAGGACACAGGTAAGATCTTTATTCCACTTCTACTTTGTACCAGCATAATTTTTCCTAATCCAATACCAGTTTGCCATACAGTGCTCCACACTGGGCTCTTGGATCCAGCAGGCAGCCAACCCCAGCACCTTGCAGCTGCTCCAGCCCTGAGATGCTGCCTTCTCCTCCCAGAGGTGAGTTTGAGCCTCAGACTCTGATGTTCCAACCCCAGCTTTCAATTTCAGACAGCCTTGGGTTTTCTGCATCCAGATTTGGGTTTGCAGTTTTCCTTGAGAGGAAGAGAAACAGCACCTGGGTGGTTAAGGTCAGTGAGACCTCACACTGCAGCTGTCCACAGGGGTGGGGGCATCTCGGAGTCCTGCTGTCCCAGCCCTGGGCTTTGTGGGTCAGGGGCTGTAGGACAGAGCTCTGGCAGGTGGGATGAGTGGCCACATCCAGCATCACGTGGCACAGGGAGGTGACAGCAAGCAGCAAAGAGGATGGGAGAGACAAATGGCTGTGCCCTGTGTGCCAGCACTAATGGGGGAGGATGTGCTCGAAATGCTAACGGCACGGTCACTGCTGGAGCAGCAATACAGAGCTGATGGAGCTGAGCTGATGGGGCTGAGTGCAGGTCACAGCCAGGGGAGCCAGCCGTGTTTGTCTGATAGCGTCTCACCTTTGAAGCTCTGTGTGAAGATGCAGTGACTTGGAAATCTGTACTGTGGAGCCTGAGCTTCATCAGCCAGACTGCTTCTGCCTCATTGCATTTAAAGAGAATGGTGCCTCAATGCCAGAGAGGAGCAGTGCTGGTACCCCAGCTGGGGCTGATGCCGGCTGAGGTTATTGTTGGATTATCTAAGAATTCTTCCCCTAAATATGGGGAGAGTGCTTCCAAGTAACCTCCCTTTTCTGGGGATGCAGGGCACATGGTGGATGCCATGGCAGACACAATATCTATCGTAATCCCATCGTGATGTACCTGGAGGTGAAGAGCAGCCATCTCCAGAGGTGACCACAGCCCAGGACCTTTCCAAAACACCCAGCCCAGTGCCTGGCACGAAGGGCTGGCAGGGCAGGGGCTGTCCATGCTGTGATGTGCCACCACGTAGCACCGCACTGCAGCCAGGAGTTGACACCCCTGCGGTGCCCCTGCTCCTGCCTCTCAAATCCAAACGCGAGGTTGCCTTGGAGACAGTGGGACACGATCAGTCCCTGTGGCTCTGATGGCTCCCACATACAAGCTCGTGCCTCGCAAGGATCCGTCCTGGCACAATGGCATCGTACCACATGTTGTGCTGCCTTGCTGCTCCCCTGGGGCTGGCAGCCCATCACCCAGCGAGGTGCTGCACACAGTCCGATTCCTATGGGCTCCTATGTGTGAATCTGCCTGCATGGGGTGCCCAGGGCACCTCTGTACCCACTGTGGTTGAGCAGAGCCCTTCAGTGCCAGCACTGGGGTTGCTGGTGATGGGAAGCTGCCCATGCTTGCTGCTGAGCCCCAGAGCTCCCAGAGCCCGCTGTCCTGCGCTGGAGATCTAAGCTCAAACAGTAAGGGTAATGGACAGGAAATTAGAGATAAGTAGGTGGTTTGACAGGATTAGGGATAAGCAAAAGAAACATAATTATGTGATAGCTGCTATCGGACAAGGGCTCCTATGAAAGGGAATGTAAATGACCTAAAAAAAGCACTACACCAGATCAAACAGCCACACTTTGCAGATAACAGCCCAAAAACACGGCGTATAAATATTTATCGCAGATGAATTCTCCAAACACTCCCTGCTCACAATCACGTTAACAATAGATGGGATTGAGGATAATAAAGGTTTTCACAATCCCTTTTTTTCCTCCCTGGGGCTTTCATGCCCGTCCAGCTGTGCAGATGGGTGTGAGATAGGAAGAGGGGTGAGCACCCAGATGGGTGCTGCTGGGGGTGCTGTCCCTGCAGGGCACTCAGGGTCCCAATCCAGCAGCAGGGACCAGCCAGCAGCTCTGGGAGCAGCCCGGTCCTCCGGTGAGCTCCTCTGCTTGTTGTTATTTATTTGTCAAGAGGGAACACAAAGCCTCCATAACCTGGGCTTGCAAATTACCGAAGCCCAGGAAATGAAAACTCCACGGCAGCATTAATTGGAGGGCTTTTTAATTAAAATCAGCTTGTTTCCCGATCAAAGATTAAAGGAAGGAAGAGGGCTGAAAAAAAATATAATAAAACAACTCCCTCTCTGCCCCTCTTTGGCATTCATGAGGTGCATGCTGAGCACCCTGCGTCATCCCCGCTGCTTTGCTCTCATACCTTCTGATTTTTTTTCCCCACTAATGTCTTTTTTTGTCTCTTCTTTCTACCTGACCTCATCCTCCGCTGCTTTCCCTCTGTCTGTCGGGTTGAGCCTGAGCAGCCCCTCCCTCAGCGCGTGCGGGGCTCAAAGTTTGGGAGCATTGTGCTGTTCCCCCAACCCATCCCTGTCCCCGTGAGTGCCCCTGTGTGGTGAGCAGAAGCTCCCTTGCCCAGGGAAGGGTTATTCTGCTCTGGACTTCCTGATTTGAGAATTGAATTCTGGCACAGAACTTACTGGTGCCTAAGGATTTAGCTGCTGTGACTAAATGGCATTTGATGAGGCTAAACAGAGTGCAGCGCTAATGAAGCCGTGGATTTGTTGCTTTGGAAGGACCAATGTCCCGACAGCTGTGGAGGAGGAAAAATCAGAATGAAATCAGGAAATTCTTTAAAGAAAATTCACGAATTCACCACAAAAGCGTTATTGCAGCTCCAGTCCCAGAGCAGCCTCCAAGGGCATCACAGCCTCAACACCAGATATGCGGGGGGGCTCAGAGCTGGCTCCAGAAATGGTAGCCCTCAGCCCGTGCTGCCCGCAGAGTGAGCCAAAGGAGGACCCAACTCCAACAGAATAGGGGCAACAATGATAAGGAATTGAGTTGAGGGGGAATTAGTGTCAGTCAGCGCGGTTTATAGAAATAGATCTTGCCAAACAAACCCGATTTTGCTCAGTAATGAGATTAGGCTTGCAGCGGTGGAGGCAGTGTGTGACTGCAGCGTGGGGCTGCTGGCTTCTGTGCACCCCAGCACTCCCAGACCACTAAAATGGCCCTGGGGACACCCATAGGATGAGGAGGGGCAGGGGGATGCAGCACTGGGGATGCTGGGGTGAGGGGTGCAGTGACTGTGTGAGCCCCATCTTGCCCACTGCCTCCAGTTCTGCCGCCAGGGCTCTGGAAAGCCACTGGAAAATGGAAAGGGTCCAGAGAAGAGCCACAGAAATGGCTGAAAAAATACCTTCATTGTGCAAGTACCTATTAGTGCATGAGCGTGGGTTTAGGGAGATTACAGGGGATGCTAAAACTACTTTTCCAGCGAGGGAAGGAGTAAGGGAATTGCTGAGCAGAGTCTGAGTGTGGACAAGGTCGCAGTGAAAATAACGCTCCCTTCTGGATGGGAAGGGGCCCTCTCGCCATCCCCTGGGGGTTCCTTTCAGTTCCAAATCTCTCCGCAGCCAAGATGTTTCCACAGACACATCCCAGCTGCTCAGAGTGAAGGGGAAAGGTCTGGACATGGGGCAGGAGCACCCCAGCACCATGGGATGGGAGGTGGTGACACAGAGAGCTGTGGCCAATGGAGGTGCTGCTGCATCCGTGGGGACTCTCTGCTCCTTGCTGCTTTGCTCCCACTGTGCTGGGCACCTCACTGCCTTCTGTGCCTTGTGAAACTCGTGAGACACACCTCCCGACCAGTATGTCCGAAGTCCCATTTGCCTTAAATACTGAAGATGCGCAGAAATCATTGAGCTCTGATTCCCAACGGGAGCCACCCAGCGATCTAGACCTCCCCTCTGAGGGATGCTGAATGCGGCCAGAGATCTCCACGATCCCAACTGCCCACCTCAGCCCCCAGCAGCCTAACCGTGAGCCCGTCCTAGCATCACAGAGAGGGGAGCATGGCAGGATGTGGGGATCTCCTGGTAGCTGCTGGGAACCGGAGCTCTTCTCCCCATCAGAGATATTCTTTATGTGCACGAGATGCAGGCGGAATATGAGAAACACATTGATTGAGGTTTCACAGCTACTGAGCTCAGTAGATATGTATCAGTTACACCACAGCCCAAACCTGTATCAATGTGTTTCTAATAATCAGCTGGCATCTCATTAACATAAATAACTGTCTTCTCCCATTTGGGAGAGCGGCTCCGCGGCTTGCTAACTGCGCATTACCCAAATGCCAATTGCTTATTAGAACAATCTTTCTGCAGGTCTAACTCCCAGGGAATGATGGTGTAATAAGACATCACTTGTTACATAGTTGTTAGACCTTGGTAAATATGTTTCTAATCAGCAATTAGTACTTAATTAACGCGCTGAAAATATCATTTTCAATCTAAATGAAGCTTTTACGGGAAATCTGGAGAGCAGGGTGGGAAGATGTGAGCGAGCGCTGTGTGGGCGATGGGCAGAAATCAGGACAGGTTGGAAGGAGGCGTTCGCCCCGTGCCCGGGATGAGTCTTTGCTCTCACGTCAGTACAGCTCCAGGAAGGGCTGGGCTGGGTGGGTGCCTCCCGGTGCCGCTGCCGTCCCGTGGTGCAGCCAGGTGCCAGCCACACGTGCTCAGGTGGGTGGCTTCACGTGCTCTTCAGATGCCGCACATGAAAACAACACCGTGATGTGTTTCTGTTTTCCTCCAAGGAAGTTTCTGCACCCCTTCCACCATCCTGCCTTCCTTCTATCAACATATTCCTCTTAGGCTTTGCTCCCTGCTTTGCTTCCTGCAGTATAACCTCCTTTGCCCTCGCTTCCCTCTTTTCCTAAGGACAGATGCAGGGATGGGAATAGGACGGGGCTGTGTGCCACCGGCTCGGTGGGATGGGGACAGAGCAGCCATCCCCACATCACTGTGATGTGGCACACGGGGCTGCGGTGCCTGCAGGCTGTCCCAGCAGTGCTGGCACACGCACAGGTGTAGGGATTCAGGGCTTTAATCTGCAGCGCCGTGTGTTTGTCCTTTCATTTCTCAAGTGGTTCAGAGGGAATCTGTGCTCAGCAGCAGGATCGTTAATGCAGAGCAAACAATGGGCTCTTTAGGTCCTTTCCAGCTAATCATCATTGATCCAGGCTGACCTTTCTGTCCCTCCCCTAATCCCCAAATCTGGATTCTGCTTTGCATTAAGCCACCTCAAAGGAAAGGTATCAGGAGATAAGCCCTCGCTGCTGCAGGAGCAGGGCTGCAAGCCACACCATGCCTCACAGCCCGGGCTGCCGGGGGCTGACCCTTCTGCTCCCTCTCCAAAAACCTCCCATCGCCACCCTGCCATGGGCAAGGACAGATCCTCCTGCTGGGCTGCACAAAGCCTGGCAGCGGATGAGGCTGAGGAGCTTCTGGGTCAGGGTGTGTTAGGCTGAGCCTGACAGCTTCTTCTGCCTTGACACCAAATTTGCTAAAAAATACAGCTGTGATGTGAAATAAAGGCATTTGTGAGTGTGAGTTAAATTCTGGTAGTTCTTACCCTGTTGGATGTGACAGAAATGTTCAAACAACCAAAATGTTTTGAAATGCAATACTGGAAGGTTTTTGTTCCTCCATGTTAAATCACTGGTTTTATTTCAAATAAATGGCCTAGATTTTAAAGAAGGAAAAGAGTAATCTGAGCAGCAAGCAAAATCTATGGCATCATGTACAAACATGACAGCAGGGATGTGCTTGTCTGTGTGTGTAAGTTGTTTTCCTGGGATAAATATGTGTAAGAAATGCGGAGATCATCTATCCATCCATCCATCCACCCATCCATCCATCCATCCATCCATCCATCCATCCATCCTCCACCTGGAGGCACTCCCCAACCTTTCCCATTCAGGCCTGATGAGGAGGTGGCATAATGATCTTAATTAATTGACATAATTAAGTTCCCAGCTGGTAGGAAGCTGGATTTCACAGCAGCTGGGCTGTCCATGAGGGAGGCAATAAAAGCTTCAGTAACCAGAAGGAGTGTAAAGTGAGCAGCGTGGAGCTGGGGCAGCTGGAGGTGTGCAGGGCTGTGACTGCAGGTATGGGTTGCTGGTGGTGGTTTTTGCTGTGGTCCCCTGCTCTGGGCACAGTTGCAAGGTGGCTGTGCCTTTGCCAGGCTCCCAGTCCCCACACTAGCCTCCCTGTAGGGCCCTGCCTGAGAAGGTTTTTTTAGTTATGTGCATATGTTTTTATTGTTTTTTTTCTTCCCCCCCACTCTTCCAACACACTCCCACATGGTTTTCCTCCTTTTTTCAGCTCCGAAATGGTGACAGCCATCTGTTTCCCTGGTGCAGCACAGGCCCTGTCAGTGGGTAATGCTGAAATGAGTGACTGGAGTGGGCAGGATGTGCCAGCGCATGGCTGGCTGCCGCCTGCCTTCCCCAAGCATAGGGACAGCTGCTCCCTCCCTTGAATGGCTGGAGAGTGATTTTCCATTCTCTTTTGCTGAAACTGGTCCTTGATGGACTCATCCCTCATTTCACCGCATCCCGAGTGTGCTGCTTGGATACTGCTTTAGCAGTCCAAAGGGGAATACAGCCAAAGCGTGAAGTGGCACCGAAGCCAGATTGGAGCAGCCCTGCCAGTCCTGCTGTGATACCCTGACCTGTGCTGGCAGAGCTGTGGGCAAAGGGCACTGGTTCCCTGTGAGGCCAGAACTCCCTCTGACTTTCCCAGCCCCAGCTGGGTCTGCCCAAAGCGCAGTAATGTGCGCAGATGATGGAGGCTGCAGGCTAAAGATGGGGCTGTGCTGTGGGGCAGGGACTGAGGCTTTGCTGAGCCACCCACCTCCTGCCATGCTGCGGTGCCAGCTGCCACCTAAAGGTAGGATCAATAGCATAAGAGAAAAAAATTAATAAGAATCTCTCAGATGGCTCCTTTCAAGGCAAAGTGTGGGGGGTGTGACCCAGCCATTGACATACAGTCCATGATAAATAAACAGCAATTACTCAAACATCATAAAAACAGGCTGTAAAAGCTATATAAAACTCTGGTGAAGTAGCTGTAAAACTGCATGTGAAGGAGAGATGAGCGTGGATGTGTGTGTGGATGTCCTGGGAAGCCTGGCCTCAGCATCCCGAGCTGCCTCCTTTCCTCCCGCAAGCCTTCGTGCCTCTTGCAAAACCCAGTTTTTGTTGTTGTGCAGCTGAGGCTTACATTAGGAGTAAATAAATAAACAGGGAGATGTGGCTGTGTCAGGAGGGACAGTCATTTGTCCCTCAATCTGGAGCTTTCTGTCAGCAGAATTAACTGGAGTGGGCTTTTATCAGATTTTAATAACTGGTGAGAGCTGCCTGGAGTGTCCTCTGCGGAAGGCTGCTGTGACTTCAGCTGGAGAATGAAAATCAAAGGCAGAGGTGTCCTTCCCCTCGCAGACTGCGTGCACTGGCCTTAATCCCTTCTCCTTTGCTGCAAAAGCAGAAATTTCCCCCTTGCCCCTCTGCCAAAGCTGTCAGTGTCTCTGGGGCCACACGGTCCCCTCGTGCAGCGTCCCCATCTCAGCAGCAGGAGGATGCGCAGTGCTGCCAGTGGGGCAGACACATCCAACCACCTCCACGAGCACCTTTCAGCTGCTGGCAGCCTTCCCTCTGCTCCCGGGGTTCCTGAGCTGTGTCTGCCAGCATCCCTGTTGCAGGAGACCTCCCAGGTGGCTGTCCCTGCAGGTCTCGTGGTGATGCACAGCTGGGCTCTGTGTGACAAAGGGCTTCCTCTCATTCATCTTAAATCTGCTGCCGGGTAACTTTATTGGATGTCCTGGGAGTTTTGTGTTCTGAGAAAATGTGAATAATGGTTTCTTGTTCACCTCATCTCCATTGTCCACAATTTTATAGAGCTCCATCATATTTCCTCCTCTTTCCTCTGCAAGCATCTCGCTCCTCCTGGGATCAACCGCTCTGTTCTCCCAGTCACTGTTCTCTCCTTTCAGTCCTTGCAGTGCTTTTACAAGCCCTTCTCGTGGATCCTTGGCACCGGAACACGGTCTGCCCCTCACCTGTGCTCTGCTGCCTGCCACACTGGGGCTGCCTTTCCCTCTGTGCCTCATCCCCAGGCAGCAGCAGCCTGCCTTCCCAGCACAGACCTTGCTACCCTCCGCTATTTCCAGCTACCACAAGCCTGGAAGTTCCCCTATTGGTACCAGCAAACTGCTTTGTACTCCGTAGGTGGGAAAATATCTGTGAGACAGAGAAACACTTTGGAGAAAAAAACGGTTATACATTTTTTCTGGTGACAGTGTCAGTAAAAGCAACGGAAACAAACTCCTCTCCCAGTGCAGGGGCTGAGCTCACACCGTCTGGCAGTGTCTGCCTGCCTCCCGAGGTGCTGTGCCGTGTGACAGCCAGGAGCTGGGGACATCTTTGGGACCGATTGGTGATGCACATCCCAGGCTGCCCCATCCCAGCACTGATGGATCCCTGGCACTGTGGAAAGGCACAGTTTGGTACCCAGGGATGGAGTAGCAGAGCTGAGAGGAGGGCAGCTGTGGTGCGTGGAGATGGCAGAGAGCAGAATATAGCACTGCTCTGCAACAGCTGAAAGGGAGAGTGAAGATGATAAGAGAGAAGCGGAGAAGGAGAAAACTGGAAGCATTTTACACCACGACATGTGACTGTAAGTGCTGGCTTGGGCAGCCTCAGGACTGAGCTGCTTAGGCTCCAAGAGCCGAAAACAAAGGGTGGGAGGAAGAGGAACTTGTGTCTTGATAAACACAAGGTTGAAAAGGTGGGAGGTCGAGGGATCTGGGCTCTGGGAGCTTTCTCAAACCGTAAATTTTCAATAGCAGTACTGAATCCAGGAAACCCGAACCAGCCTTTGGTGATACATTATCTTGGGAGCAGACAGGGTCAGTTCTCAGCCTCCTCCCCATTCCCACCTTGCCTTCGTCGCAGTCTGTGCTCATACAGCTGTGGGCGTGCACTGTGCCACGGTGCTTTGGGTTGGGATGTGCTGGGCTGAGCCACAAAGAAGCAGGGTAACAACCTTAGAGATGATGAAGTGATGGGTTTTTTGGCTGTTGCACAGCACTGGGCAGTGGCCCTGGGGCAGGTCATGGTGTTTGCACTCTGCTGGGTGAGCAGAGGAGGCACTGGTGGTTGCTCGACAGCATGGCAGCGTGACAAGATCAGCCCTGACCCCTCCGTGTCTGTGGTCCCATCCAGGCAGAGCAACGATGGCAGGGGACTGACAGTGAGCTCCATCCCTGCATGCACTGCAACCAAAAAACTGCTTGTGAGCAAATGGCAGCAGCTGCTGGTCCTGCAGCCCTGAGCTGGGAACTGGCAGTGCTGGGTTCATCCCCAGGGCTCCGGCTCTTGGTGACCTGAGAGGGAAACTGTCATTCATCACAGTCCTCACCAAAGCTTCTGTGTGGTGCTGCACAGCTCAGCCCTGTGCTCTCTGTGTTGGTTAAACAGTGAGCAGAGCTGGGTGAGAACCCCACTGCAGAAGTCCCTGGTGTTTCCTGCGCTCCGTTTCCCTGCATCTCATGTCCTTCTTGCATTTGCTTTCCGTGGCTTCTCAACAGTGAGTTCTCTGGCAGGAGCGTGCACGGAAACAGCTCATTTAAAATGTAATCTGGCCCAAGAACTAGTTATTGAAATTATTTGATGAATAATTTAGGATAACAATTAAAGTCAAGAAAACCATAAATAGCTCATGAGCAATTCATGAACCGGAAGAGAGGCTAAAGTTTGCCTGATAAGTGATTTGCCACTCATTAGTCAGCCTGCTACGTGCTGGGCTGGCTGGGAGGAACGCAGCCATGGCTGCACTCGTGCAGCTCTGTGCTTCCCAAGCATGGGGATGGGAGGATGCTGGAACCCTGCTGCGATGGGTGGCACCTCGTTGCAACACATGGCTCCGCAGGTGGTGCTCAGGGCTGCGCTGTGCCCTATCTGTTCTAAGCCCTTTGCCTGCCGTTTCCATCCCTGCCTGCTCTGCTGCTGCCTCCCTTCTCCCTGGGGCGCCCGGACAGCAAATGCAGCAACAACAATAACAGAATTAAGTTTTATTTGAGTTGAAATGAACTGTTTCCTGGCTGCTGAAATGACCCATTCTTCCTCTTCCCCCCTGAAAAAAAACCCCACCAACCCATGTTCATTGTAGATCAAACAAAATGCTTTGCTCAAAATGAAACAAAATGTTTCAATTCCCATTTGGGTCATTTGTAGTGAAAGAACCGAAGGCCGAGTGAGCTAGCAGTGTGATTAAAAGGCTCCGTGTTCACACGCTGTGCTTTTTCCAAGCAGTTTGAGGACCCCTTCCCAGAGATTCCCCCCTCTCTGGGCGTCCCAGAGCTGAGGGGTGCAGTAGGGGTGAGGATGGCCCCGGCCCACCCCACGCAAACCTCCCATCCCAGCAGAGCTGCACCGTGCATTGTTTCTGGAGAAAACCAGCAGCGTTCCCACCACGGCATCATCCCAGCTCCTGCGCATGGGAATGGGATGGGGTCTGCTGGAGGGAGTTCTCTGCTTTTCCCCAGGCTGCTCACAACTGCCTGGCAGATCCCACTCAGCTGCACAGAGGAACGTTCCCCCAGAGGGGGGTTTGGGATGCGGCTTGAAGTGGAGCATACATGTTTTAAAGGGATGCCCATGATGTGGGATAGGGATGGGACACGTGTGCCCCCAGGACCCAGTGCTGGCTGTGGTCGGGACTTTGGTGCTCTGCAGGCCTGCCTGCCTGCCTTCCTCAGGGGAGTTCTGTGTTAAATCCCCCAATAAGCAGAATGTGTCTCTAAATTAAAGAGCGGGACCTGCACCAGCAAATCTCTGCCAGATGTCTTTATCCCAATTAAGGTGGAAGAAGTGGGAGAGAAGAGGCAATTAATTGGCTGGGAATGGTGGAGGTGCAGCAGGCAGTGAATGTGACCTCATCCCCGGGTGTGGGGGAGCCCTGGGGACCATCCCAGGGGGGCTGTATCACATTCCCCATCCCCAGTGCCTCTACCTGTCCCCAGTGTCCCACATCCCTTGTCCCACAGCTGAGATATGTCACAGCAGATGGAGACAGCACTGCTGGGTCTCAACTTCCCCAGCTGTAGTTGCAGGTGCTAACAGGCATTGGCATCAGGGTACCACTAGCAGCAGCAGCAAGCCCATGGCAGAGAGCGTGCTGCCTGAGAGAGGAGCGCTCTCTGGGATGGGGTTGATGGCCAAAGCTTTGGCAGAAAGCCTGCAGAGCTGAATAGAGTGGATATAGACCACAACATTTCAGCTTTCCCAACTTTTCCTGCTTGTGGTACATCTCTTCCAAGGTGAGCAACAGAAATCTTTGATGAGCATTTGATTTTCCAGTCTATTTCAATGTTTTTAGCCCTGATGTGGCATGCAAAGCATCCACAGCATCCCAGTGACACCGAGGCATCAGTGCACCTCGTGCTCATGCAGTGGGTGGCTGGTTGGGCATCCAAACAGGCACTGTGCCCGCCTGCATGTGAGTCACTGTCAGCCATAGGGCTGCCCAACCCATCCTTTGTGCTTGCAGGTGCTGAGCAGTGCTTGTCTCCTGTCCCCTGCTTCCCATCCCAGGGATGGGGCTCAGCCCCCTCGGTGGCAGTCAGCAGCCGACACGTGCACAGGCATTTCCAGGGTAAGGGTTTATGCAGATTTATGTTAAAATATTCCCACGTCTTCACTTCACATTTATTTTTATTGATTTGCAAATGCAAACCTTTGTTCTGTGCGCAGACCGTAAGCCTGACAGTTTGTCAGTAACTTCAGATGGAACATTTTAATATCTTCTCTCTCTCTTTCCCCCGTCTCCCCACCCTTCCTGCAGGCAGTTCAAACTGGCACCAGGGAAACATGACAATGTCCCCAGCACCGTCCCCTGGGTCCCAGCACTGTCCCTGCCCACTGTCCCCTCCCTACACCCGCTCTGCCTCCCATTCCCTGGCTGTGCCCACTGCGCTGAGCTGCCTCCTGCCAGGGGCTGTGTGCAGAGAGAGATCTGGGAGACCAGCAATGGAACCCCCTCTCCTCGCTGCCGTCCTGATGGCGGCTCAGCCGGCTTTCCGCCTGTCTCTTGAAATGGGTGCATTCAAAGCAAATGCAGAAATTGCCATTCAGAGCCAGATTTGTACTAAAGGCGATATTTCCAACATGTATTTATATGTAGTTTGGGTTCTGTCTGGAGGGGACGTGCGGAACGTCACTAGAAATGCCAAGTGCTGACATGTGAGGTAGGAAATAGCTCGGTGACACGGTGGCATTTACCTGCAAGAGGCTGTGGCAGCACCATGTGGCTGCCTCAACCCCTGGCAGTGCAGCTGGGGGGGATGCTCAGGGAGGACGGTGAGGAGGGAGCTCCTGGCATGGCGGTGCTCCCATGCCCTGCAGAGCTCAGCGCCGTGCCCTGCAGCTGGGCTGGTTCCATCACTGCTCCTGCGCCATCAAAGCTCCTCCGCCGGCCGGCAGCCTGGATACATCCACTTAATGGAGTGCTGCGAGACACATCCTTGCCGCGTTACCTCATTATTTACAGGATGGAGCTGCGTGCCGGGCTGCCTGCCTGCGTCCCCCACTGCAGGCTGAGGGAGGGCAGCCCCGTAGGCACAGCACCGCGACCCCAGCGCCCTGCATTGCAAAGCCATCCGCCACCATTGTGCTTAGAAACTTTAAATGAAAGCATTTAAATCCAGAATGAGGGATTTACACTCGTTTTTACTTTTTTTTTTCCCCCTGCCTGATTGCTGTATTTTTCTGTAAAATTGGGCTGATGGCAGTGTTAGCCAGCTGCACGCTGGCACCACCAACACGAATGCTTTGGGGCAGAGGGAGAAAAACAACAACTGCCAAACAGCAAGCACGTAGGAGGGGGTGGAGAGGGGTGGCTCAGAACTCTGCAGTGCCTCTGCTCCTCAGGGGCGTCCTGGACCTCTCCTGGTGCTTGCGGAGGGCTCAGCGATTGGGTGGAGGCTGTGGCTTTCTGGTCTGTGTTTCATCACAATGTGATGAGCATCTGCTCAGCTGCAAGCAGGCAGACCTGCCCCTCCTCAGCCACTGGCTTCTTCGGGCCTCACGGAAGTAGAGCATCCATCAGTGGGGTCACCATGTATGCCTTCAAACCTGGGAGCACAGATGGGTGCTGGTGGCCTGTCTTCCCACTGTGTCCAAAGGGAAGCATGGAGCAGAATCAGAGGAGCAACATCCCAAGAGTATCATGGGAGGAACAGCATCACTGGAGAAGCATCAGAGGAGCTGCACTGCAGGAGCTGCCTCAGGTTTTGCTGCTCTCCTTCAGTATGTAGAAGCAAGCCTTTGCACAAGCCTGGGCAACCAGCCCCAAAGGAGCCATGCTGCACATGAATGGCTGGGGACTTCTATTTCCCCAGAGCCCTAAATCTGCCCTTCACCTTCAGCTGGTTCCTGGGGCTGAATTGTCCTTTGTGGAGATGCAATATTTTGGAGAGCCCAGACAAGTGGGGCTGTGGGGTGGCCTGCAGGAGGTCACTGTGACAACCAGCATAACCAGGACCCTTTGATGACCATTAACAACACACGCAGCTACTGAGTGCAATCCAGTATGCAGGAATAGCCAGACCTGGTGCTGCATGGCTGAGGTTGGAGTCGCAGGGAGCACTCTGCACCCCATGTAGCAGCACAGAGGTTTGGCCAGGCACGGCCCAGCCGAGCCCCCAGGAGCAGGAGCTGCAGGAGGCAGGCAGGGATGCAGAGCAGGGCTCTGCTCTGCGTTGCGATGGGAAGGGCTGCGCGGCCTCCAGCCCTGCTCCTCACATGCCAAAGGGGAGGGCGTGTAACAGAGTTTTCCAGTCAAATTCACTTTGCTGCTAGTAGAGTTAAGATATGCTCCCTTTGCTAGTCCTGTCAAAGCCTCCTGTCTGTCCGTGTATATATCTATCTATCTATATACATACACGCCGTTCATCACACCAGAATCCAAGTGACCTGGAGTAGCACAGTACAAACATTGTAGATCCTATATAAACAGAGGTTATATATATTTTCCTCATTTATTCCTCTCCAGCAGAAAAGTGGCCTCTTTCACAAGGAAAAATAAACGAACACAATGGCAATCCTGAGTTCAGCAAGTGTTTCCTAGCAGATTTTAACCATGTTAAGTTAGGTGGTTGTAAACAGACTGACAGCACGCCTCCCAACCTTTGAAATTCCTTACAGTCAGTTTCCTGTCTCAAATTCACACCATAGCATTTCCACCGGGGCCTTAAATTAATGCCCGGCTGGGGTGCATAATTACCAGCTCCCTAATGGGCCAAAACATCCTGAAGGGCTGAAGTTTCCTTTTTGATTTGTGGCTCTGAGTCGGAGTTGCAATTACCAAATTGATTTTAAATGCAGGCTCCGCTGACAGACTATTGGCAAACGGCATCTCAGAGTCTTCGGCCATTCATAAAAAAGAAGGAAGCCCTTGATGAATATACCTTGATCTGCAGCTGCTGTTTATTTAATACAATTTATGGGCAACGGTATTAGGTTTTCTCAGGGAGCTGCAGCTTTGGAAACATTGCTTTGGCAGAAGCGGTTGAGTTGAAAAGTTGGGTCGTTGCTGTGAGCTGCCGGAATCACTTTCTCACGTGAAGATCCCTCTGCTCTGCTTTGCTCTGTTCTTTCCTTGACTGCTGTGCTCCACAGCCTGGGCAGTGGGGCCACGGTGGTCTCTTCCTCCCAGCTGCATGGCCAGCATCTGATCCCTGGGTGCAACAAATCCATTCCTCTCTGAATGTTCAGCTTTCAGCACAATGGAGCCCAGACCTCCTAGGGAGGTTCTGTGGAGCGATCCTCTCTATATGATGAGGGTTTACTGCCTTGGTGCCCCTTTTCTTGTGTGGTCTATGAGAAGGATGATAAGCCACAAGTAGAAAGAACTGGAGTCTTCCAAGCTTGGAAGGAGAGCCCCAGAGATAGGCAGGAGGGGTAGGAAAGCATTATCATCATCTCCTCTGTTGTGCAAGTGGAACAGCTTGCTGAAAGTGGGAGCTGTGAGGCTGCGTGCAGAGAGCTGTGGGGCACAGTCCCAAAGTCATGTAAGAAGTGGAAGAACACAGTCACTGTGACCTGCCCAGTAAGATGAACATTGGCTGGGTGGCCAGGATCGCTGCTCTGCACATCCATCCATCCATCCATCCATCACATAGGACATTAGCAACCCCCAGGAAAGAGGAACTCTCTGAGAAGTGCCTCTCTGGTGGGGTAAAATCTCTAGGAGTTGGCATCCCTCAGTCTTCTGCTGAGAGCCTGAAGCAGTCACAGGATAACCATGATGTCCTGGGAGACTCTGTGCTTCCAGACAGTGCTACACTGTAGTGGAAATGCTAAGCTATGGCCTGAAACAGTGATGGAGCACCTGGTGGAAAGGCAGGGTCAATCCAGAGGAGCTCAGGTGCATGCAATGTAGCTGAGTGATGGAAGGGATGGAGGCAGGATCCACCCCTTCTCAGCCCTCATTTAAGGGTTGGCAGTGCAGCTGAAGGTATCTTGCTGGAGTTCCCTACCTGCCTGAGGCCTTCTGAAGGTAGGCAATTCTTCTTCCTTTTGTTTCTGTGTCCATAGCTGCTGCTTTTGGGCTTATCCTCACTTGTTACAGCCTAGGACTTTGCTATTCTACTCTTATTGTTGTACTTTCCATCATGTTACAGCATTACATTCATTAACTGAGTGCTTGCCATCTCTCCCCTTCTGTCCAACACTAACTTTGCATCCATGCTCCCATGAGCCTACTGATTTCTGCAGAGTCCCAGCACTCAGCCAAAGATCTTCAGCCTTGGGGTCATCCTTGTGCTGAGTGGATGTTCACACAGAGCCACAGGAGTTCTCTCCCTCTATTTAGCACCACAATGCTAAATGAAATCTTTGGGGATCTGGGCACCTTTCTACAGTGGCTTCACTTTTATTTTGGTTACCCATCTGCAGAAAGGCTGACAGAGTTTATCTTGTCTTCAGCCAGCATTGGGAGCTGCTGATTAAGGCAGAAAACATGATGGATCTTAGAAGTGAAGGTGCTTCACTGCTATCAGCAGCTCCCTTTCCTCCTCTGGAGATGGGAGGACAGGTGACCCTGCTGGTATTCTGCTGCTCTCAGACATTGGGAATCATCCAGAGACCTGAGGGGAGCAGAGCTTGGAGGAAGGGTGCTGTTAAGGGGTCCCCAGAGAACTGCAGGACCTGGCTGGGTCAGTGTGAAGGGTTGAGGGGAGAGAGAGTGATGTTTGGAGCAGAAATGTTGCCTTGGTAGCAGGAAGAGAGAGTGCAGGGAGGGATGGGGGGCAGTTAGGGATAGAACCCATATCCCCATGAGAAATGCAAAGCGTGGCTCTGCTCTGGGTCTTCCCTGACCTGTGACATCCCTGCCAATGATCCCAAGAGGGACAGGTGTCCTGAGCCCTGCTCAGTGTCTGGGGGTATATCTGAGAGTCCCTGCTCCTGCAGCCATGATTCTGGGGTGGTGGCAGGAGCTGCTGCGGGTCCGTGCTGCACCTCTTCGGGGTGAGACTTCCAGATGAACGGTGTCTGAGGGGTCAGGCAGCCCAGGGAAAAGTGTGGGAGAGGCTGGCTGATAGGGGAGCAAATAGTTTGGCTGCCTCTACAGAAAAGTACCCGGTCTGTTTTGTTTCCTAGATTAGTGATGAAGGATAGGGATTTGGGAGAAAGGGAGGGAGGGCTGCAGTTAATCCACTGATTAACCTGAGGAGAGATAGGCAGAGGCTAAATCAAAGCATACGGGTGAAAGAAAGAAGCCAGCATCACCTGCCCCAGCCATAACACGACTGTCATGGTCCAGCCCAAGCATAATTGTGGCCATGGGGAGCTAGGGGCAGGGTTGGGAACAATGTGAAGGGCCAGGGGAGAGCACAGATGGGGGGAGCAGGGCCTATGTCCTGTAGGGAAACGTTAAGGCTGGCCTCTGTCTTGCTGGGCCCATGTGCTTAAGGCTGGGGATCCAGGGGGATGTTGTCTGAAGGTGCCCTGTCCCAGAGCTGCCCAGCCAGAGCTCCCAAGCCTCGCTGTGAGCTGCTGGGCAGTGACATTTGCAGGACCCACCCTTTAAACAAGGGATGAGACAAATCCTGCACTCTGCAAACCAAACACATCTGATTCAGGAGGCATTTGGAAACAGATCTGAATGTTGGGGACCAGGCC
>PPHD01010047.1:0-20030 GCA_002909625.1 Bambusicola thoracicus | reverse complement strand
ACCAGGGTAAGTTTAGGTTGGATATCAGGAAAACATCTTTACAGAAAGGGTTGTTAAGCATTGGGATGTGGCTCCCAGGGAGGAGGTTGAGTCACCATCCCTGAATGTGTTTGAAAACCATTTGGATGTGGTGCTCAGGGGCATGATTTAATGGATGGTTGTTAAGGTAGTTTGGTTAGGTCGTGACTGGACTTGATGATCTCTAAGGTAATTTCCAACCTGCGTGATTCTATGATTAGTGTTTCTTGAAAGTATGAGGAAGTCACATACCTTCTCTCTACTTCAGAAAATTTACCTTTCTGAATGTAATACTAAATTTCACTGATCCACTCCACCACCCTATCAATAGTTTCATCAGCAGCTGTTTCTCTTGTGAGATTTCTACTAGCAATTTAAATCACACTAATCGAGCCGTGTGTCCATTTAGGAAAAAGGTTTTCCACACAGAAAAACATCTCCACTATTTTTCAGTTCTTGAGTTCAAAGAATCTGAGAAAAAGGTCTTGGGAATGATCTTTAAACACTCAGCATCTTCATAGATTAAAGAAAACAGTACGTAAATGATGATTCTTTGCATGTTTTACATGGGTGCCCAGGTCTTTATATTCTGTCAATACTGTATGTAGTTTAAAACCTTAATGTGATAGAGATTTTGTCCCCTTCTATTTGACATAAGTAATTGATCTAGGAATATAAACTGATTGCTCAATTGCCACACTGGTGTTCTCTGCAAAGTGAGAATAAAATATGTCAGACTGAAACAAGCATTTTCATTAATTTTATTGTGAGATATTGGCAATGGTCAATAAAGTGGCAAATATTGTGTTTCTTATCCTTTCCCCACTCCATCTGAATGGTAAATGTATTCTGACTTTATCGGTTTCTGACAAAGAAGCTGAATTCCTGGGTAACAAATGTTTGCTCTTGGCATATGTGCAGAATCTCACTGCATTATTTGGGTTTCAAATCCTAGGTATCAATTTTAGAAGCAAAAAATTTAGGATTGGTGGGGTGTATCTGTTTACATGTAGCCCGAGCTGATTTTGATCATTAACTAAAAAAAAAAAAAAAAAAAGGAAAACGTGAAATCTCGATGTATAATTATGGGAATAAAACCACTCCTTAAACATCAGTGTGATTTCTCCTTTTCTGTATTAAAATATGTTTTTGCAAATGTTGTTGCTATTAAAGATGTACAATTATCTTACAACATTCCTGAAAAAGACTTAGCTATGTTCTATATATAGTTGAGACTTGACTAAGTAGCTGTTTCCTGTAATGAATGAGCTCAGCTCATGTTGTACTCCTCGGGATGATAACAAGAAGGTCTGTAGTCATATGTGTAAGATGTTATTATTTGTTTGTGTTTGAGATAGATGTCCTTAAGAGGTAATATGTATATGTATTCTTTGCCATGTTGACAGGGTAATAGCCTTTCCAGTGGCAGAGAAAAAAACAATCTGAACTAATTCATTTAGATACACAAAATGATCAAATTTGTTTCAACTGTTATTTTTCCTTAGCAAGGAGTCACTCTTCCTTTTCATAAGTACCCATCTTTGAAGTATAAATATTTTCCAGAATAATGAGGTGATCCCAGGAATGCTGTAAGAGGACTTCAGCATCTCCTAGCTGATAGAATATTAGGGAAGGGCCAACCAAGGTCTAACAGCAGTGGGAGCTATTACAGAATCTTCTGCAGCGCTGCATGCATTTTCTTTCCTTAGGATGAGTGCCAGTTTTTATCTCTACTTCTCTGTCTCGTAATGCTTTCATCTCACTCTTAGCCCTTATTAACCGTCTTTTCTTCATTGCTGACAACTTTTTCTCTCTACTTAAATGTCTTCCAAGCACTTCTATTTTTCACTGGTCTACTTTTGCCACACACAGAAATCATCTCCTAAAAGTAAAAGTGAAACAAGAATGTAATTCTTCATCCCATCTTTCTCTTGCTTGCAGTCTTCACGCTCTCTCCATCTCATTTAGCCATACTGAAGCCTCTGAGTCATTATGCTAACCAGTTCAGAGCCTTCCTCCAGAAGGAGAGTTTTGACAGTCTCCAGGTACTTTCATGTTGCATACAACTGACATCTACTTCAGCAAATAGTTTTGGCCACAATTTCTGTCATTATCTTGGCCTCCACAAAAAGGGATCCTATCAAGGTCTGGCACAACAGTGTGGGATCTAGCACCAAGTAGATCCATGTGTTTTCCCAAGGATTAAGAGGATTTTCAAGTGCATGTATGTTTCCTACATCCTCTGCCCCACAAATCACATAGTTGAACTTTCACATATTTGAATACATTTTTGCTTCTTTTTCCTGGGGTACACACATTCTACTGCGCTCTCCCTGAGGTGGATGCCACAGTACCTTTTGACAGTTTCTGCAGTAAGGTTCCTGAGGTCAGATGGCACTACTGAAAGCAACTACCAAGCCAAATCCACATCTAGTATAACGGGTTTTCTGGTATGTTTTTAATGCAAAGTAAGGAAAGGAATGATTTCATACAAGCTCTAATTAGAAAGCAACAAGGAGTAACATCTGCACTTTGTCTGTGATGTTTGTGCTCCATTAAACAACAAAACTGACAGAAAGCTTAGAGCTACAAACCGCAAACTGAAGAATAGCCTCATCACTTCCAAGTCTATTTTAGCTCAGATCTCATTACTTTCTGCTTTTCTAACATATTGCTACAAGAAAAAAATGTTCTTATCACCATGCAGCATTACAAGTGCAGAACACGTCCTGGTGTTCTTTTCCAGGCAAATTCTCCTCCTGCTTCACCTCAGACAGACTTGCATTTACAAACGTACACCTAGCTAAACTCTGTTAAGCTACTGCATAAGGTATGGACTGACCTGAAAATGACTTTTTTTATACAAGATTAGTTATATTTTGAATCCAAAGCTGCAAATCTCCTTGAAATGAATCATTTCATGTAGAAAAGATCTTAGTATTGGCCTATTTTAACTAGTATTCAACAACAGATAAGGTACATGCTAATGGATTAAAGCAACTTTAAATGGGGCTTCTCAGAAATTTGGTAACTTATGACAGTTTATATCTCATCAACATACCCGAGAGGATGAAATAAAACAGGGAGGGTTTATTGCTTTTCTCATTTTATTCATAGATCGGTTTTAATAATTTGATCAGAAACTTAATTTTAAATTCTAGTCATACCATCAAAAACCCAGAAGCCTAATCCTTTAAGACAAATGCCCAGGAAAACATGATTAAGTTATTCAAAGCTGCAACTAATTTCCCAAACACTACCACTACAACTTTTCATTCATTTTATCTTCCAGACTATTGAAAAATGACTCTAGGTTGTATTAGATGACTCCTGCCCCGATGGAATAGGCTATTTAAGCCTGTATGTTTTCTGAAATAGTTTACAATCGGGAATACCTCAATCAGAAATACTGCTCAGCCCCAAATGTTGTGTTCTAGATGCTATATCATGTGTTGAGGATCAGCTTATCATGTGTCAGTCCACAGAAGTTGTCTGGTTGTTGGGTGAATGTGTGTGACCTCATCCTGCCTGTCAAGGAGCTGTGAAGGGGGCAGAGGGGAAGGGAGTTACAGATGGCTGTTTACCACAGGAAGCAGCCCCAAAGCTGTGGCCCAGGAGATGTTCTTTGATGTAGATCCCATGAGGGTAGGTTGACCAGAATTTGACAGCAGGACCTTCAGGTATGACTTTAGTGGCTTAGTCGGGTTTACAAAAAATGCTTTTTCATTTAATAAAACAGCAGTAGAAAAGAATTACATCTGTTCTCTACAACTAACACTGAGGAAAGGGATTTTTGCTACTGTTTATTGCCTGAATCAAGGACTCAGACATAACTGTGTTCGTTGAAACCCACCCACTGCCACCACTAAGTAGTGCAGGGCCAGGGAGATGAATAATTACTTGCTGTGTGGCCATTTGTTGCCTGGAATTCTGCTAAGACCAGAAAAGGACAAGGGCAGGAACAGGGCTATGATTTTTCATACCTGGTGCACATTCCCCCGAGTTTAACCAGTGAAAGCCACGTCACCGTCAGCATGATGGCAATTTCATTGTCATTTGAAGGTGTTAGGTGTTTTGTATGCAAGCTAGTCATCCTTCCTTTTAATCACCCGCTTTTATCTGGTACACAGATAAAATGTTGGCAATGACAGTTTGAGATGTGGGTGGTCCAAGAAACCTAAAAATTACATCTTCTCCCCTGCATGATTTCAGGATAACCAGTGGAACAATCATCTGTCATTTACTCATTTAAATGAAAGTAGCTAACTAACTACTGGTGACGTGATGTTTTTGATGACAGGAGTGATTAAAGTAACATTTTTTTTTTTTTCATTTGCTTTCTTCTCAGTTTTAATTATTGTTTACCTCATTTTTTTATGTGGCTGTGAAGAGGCTTGATATTTTATTGAGGTAAAGGCTTTGTAAGAGTGTGTTGATAGGGCAAGGCTTCTTACTTTTTACAACCATTTTTTCTCGTTTGTAGTTACAAATGAGACTTGTGAAACTCAACCATTTACGCATTGAATCTAATCTGTTCGTGTGGAAGTTGCTAACGTCTATTAGTTCCTGTTCTAATTTTTATTAAAATAAGGGCATTATTGCCCATACTTCTCACATAGTTTTCTCTGTGTCATGACAGTGATGTGCATCTTAGCAGAGATTTTAGATTCAACTACATTTTTAAATTGGTGGCAGACTTGCAGTGCATGATTCACAGCTGATTTCAACAGTTTTGAATAACCTGTCCCATACTGAATGCAATTCCAGATAAATTTAACCTTCTTGCACTTTTCTATACACTGATCATTACAAGGACTGCTCTGAAAGTAATGCCTCCTATTTTATTATGCTGGCCCATGACATCAGAGGCAGATGGTGGTTTGGCAGTAGAGGCTGAACTTTCCTACAAATATCCCATTCCATGTTGTTGCTGTGTGACAGATGGCAGCAGAGGGGCAGTCTGACAAAATGACGTCTGACATGGGAGTGCTTATGCTTATTGTCACTGAATTCCTCCATGCTTAAAAAATGGCACCCATTAACATTCATCAACACGTGCTGAACATTTATTCAGATGAAACAGTGGATGTGAGCACAGTGAGGCAGTGGGTGGTGTGTTTCAGCAGTGGTTAAAACAGTGTGAAAGACAAGCCACGTTCCAATTGGCCATGTAGATTTTACTAGTGTGGCATACAGGCTCCAGTTCATCACTGGTGAAAATGCATAGCTAATGCTCATAACAATGCTGCAAAATAGTGTTTTGTACTGAGAAATTACTCTATCAAGTAGTGTTGTTGTGCTCTTTTAATCTGTTGTAGTTTCCATAGAAGGCATTACTTTCAGAGCAACCTACATACATATTATTAGTAAATCCAAAAAGAACTTTTTTAAATGACTGTAGGAAGTATCTGAACCAGCTACCAATTTGTTAATGACATAAGAATGAATTTTGGAAACTATGACATAGTGTTGAAAGATACCACAGTCAAATTAGCATCCCTTGCTATAATTTGCCAGCCTATGTAAACTGCCATATTTAGACTCTGAAAGAGTCCTCTTTAATTCTTTTTGGTAAATATCCAAGAAAGTTATCTTGATAATCTAATGGCTTTGTTTATTTCAATCTTGTTCTCTAAATATTTCTTCCTGATGCCAGATTGAGTTGCCCAGAAGGAAAGTTACTTATACTGCTTGCTGACAGGCAGGTGTTTCTGTAGCCAGAAGATAAAGACATTGAAAAGGAGCTGTGAAGGCAAACCATGCTCCAAGCACATATGTTTTCAGGAAGCGACATTTGTTGACAATAGATAATGCCACCTTCTGTACTGATAATTAGAAGTTTGTTTAAAAAAAGAAAAAAGATACCCACATTAGACATACAGTGCACTATTATGTACAGTCAAAGCAAGTACAGTGAGGCAGCAGAATTGGCTAAGGACTGAATATAAGCAGCATCTACATCCCTGTGCAACATGTGAAAACGAGTTGTCAGCCCCCTCTATTGGATAAAGAGCTGCTAGCCATATGCTAGCATCGTTTGCTCCATCACATTGCCAGACAGCATATGTCAGTGCCATACATCATGTCAGAGCATGGCCTGGTCAGCCTTCAGGGATGCTCCTTGTGCCTATGCAGCAGGCTATGAGCAATGCATCAGGCTGCTCAGCATGTACTCCTTATGAAACACCCTTAACTAGACAACCTCAATAAAAACAGAAATAGTTGCAAATATAAAAACAAAAGCAACCTCTGCAAGAACTGAGTAAAATTAGACAAGCTGCAAAGTGCAATTGTGGATGGAGTCTAGCCCTGGCCTAGGGCAGAAGGATGCCTGGGGTACAAGACTCCATTAATCTACTCAGAATTTTCAATAAAGATTAAAAATATATATATATCTATTATGAGGGAACTCATCTTGTACAAGGAAGCAGTATTTGGAAACTGGAGGGTAATGTGAAAGGGAACACCTCACAAAAACCTAGAGGTTAGTGTTGGGGTGTGACAGGGTAAAAGAGACAAAAGAGAGTTCTCGTTCTGAAGAAAATGAAACTGCAAATATTGTGCTGGAAACAATAAATGTACAGTAAACTGCACCACTATCTGCTGAAGATGAGCTCCCCCTAATTTCTTAAGAATGTGAGATTACTTTTGTCAGGCTTCATGCATACCTGTTATTACTGAACTGTGATGTATTTGGAGCTACTTTCTGTGGCTTTCCTGTTCTCAGAACATTTCTGAGAACCAGCCAGCAGTAGTTTCAGCAGTGACACTAGTGGTCAACATGTACAGTCAAAATTACTCCATGTTTCCTAGATGTGCACCTACTCTTTGTTGCAGAACTGTGCATGCTTCCAGTGTGTGCTTTCACCGTTGTTAATAAAATGCAGAATTGCTGAGCATTTTGCATCCCCACTTCAAAACTCCCTCTGCGCTACCTGGCACATACAGCATGTGACCCAGAGGGGCTGGTGAGCAAGCACTCAGAAATGAGAATCTGAGTCATTACTGCAAGAAAGATGTTTATCACCTTGCTTTTTTCTTGGGTGGGTTGACTGCCCACAAAACTTTTGCATGGCTACATTCAGTTTTGAGAACCAGCTTGTTGGATGTTTGTGAACAAACTGTTTTGTGATATGGGATGCTAGTACTACTGGAGGTGAACATTCGTCTTTGTGCCTGTTGCACAGAAAGACAAGTCACCAATCCATCCACCTGCATGGAAACAAAAGCATGCAGGCCATTTATCAGTCTTACAAAAGCAACCACTTTTTTGAAAGCAGGACAAGGTCTGATATTACATGTGTGGGCACATCTGAGTGTGTGTGCATATAAAACCCATGTGTGTACATGTGAGTACATGTACTCGTAGACTCTAATCCTCATACAGCAACATATAGAGAATCCATTAAGTACCAGCCAGGGCATGGGTGTCCAACCTTGTAATTTGCCTAGGTTGCATTGAGTGATGAGGAATTGTCTTGAGTCACATATAGAACATAAAAGATAGTTAATGTAAATAGTAGTTCACAAATGAACGTACTGCCAAAAGGTGATGACATGAATAAGGCATGACTGTGAAGCAAGGGATATTTTTCTCTGGTAAGACAGGGTTTATGAATGTCTGGTAAAGAGATACGATCAAAGATCATGACTTTTTAGTTGGATGTGTGATTGTAACTCCATACATTCCACTTAAAAATGTATTTATGTCCACTGAAAATGAAGTTGGAACTATACCAAATATAGATTGTTTCAGCAATTGCAAAACTTGTTCTCAAATTCCTTTATTAAAATGGAAAGCAAGGCTGCATATTTTTTGTTCACAGGTATAGTCAGTATATCTAAATGCTTAACACTATTCGGCATAACATGAGTTGGCTCTGCACTGTGCCCTACCCATGTCCCAGTTTCAGCCCAGACAGTGCCAATCACACACTGATATTTGGACGTTGTGAGCAATGGGTGCCCAGCGGCTCAGGGTGGAAGAGCTGCCACTATGAAGGAGCAGGGCAAGGGGTAGCTGCTGGACAGCTGGGCAGGGCTGCTTGCAATACGTGGGCCACAGGTTGGATGCGCCTGAACTAGGGAGTTTTGTTCTGAGAACAAGCAGTAATCTCCAAATTGCAGCCATCCAAATGTACTGAAGCCTTCAGAACAATATATCTTACAGGGCAGAAATTCGTCTGACTTGTTTACTCACTGCGCGCAACATTTATAGGTGCTTAAGAGGTATCATTTCCCACCAGTGGAGCTCAGTACAGCTTTGCCACATATGATTAGTTTAATGACCTAATAGGCAAGTATGGGGTAACCAAAATCCAAGACAGAAATGAGTGAGTTTGCCCAGTTTCTGGCTGATCAGGCTTCTAGTTTTTGTAGGATGGTGTCGCTGAGCTAGTTGTGGCTTGCCATGAGCTCGATGTTGGGGCTGTCTGAAAACAGCAGGGAGTTTGTTGGTCATGCAGTACATATCACAGATATCTCCTGGGATGGGCTGGTTCCAGGCCAGGACATAGGCATGTGCACAAGCCTGGCTACATGGGTTCCATGGCTGTGGTCGTGAGCCCCATGACAGGGCAGGCTCCTGGGGCAGTTAGATCTCGTAGCACCCTGGAGGCCTGGCACAAATGCCCATCCACCTTCTGCAGGACCATAAAGGAGAAATAGATGCTCTAAATGAAGTAAAGGCACTACAGATTGCATACACAATAGCTCAGTTGGAATTAACTGCTGGATTGTGGCTTGCACGCTGCATCACTTCTGTGAATATATGATATGACCCTGGGCAGCCTGTTTGGATCAGATGGCCTCCAGAGATGCCTTCCAACCTCAGCCATTCTGGGATTACTACCCACCAGTAAACAAGATACAGTTAGCGTGTGGAAAAACACCTCTGGGAGATGAAGTACCAATATAACTGTGGTGTGGGGGTGTGAAGAGTGAAGAGTCTGCTGATCAATAACCAAGGCCAGTATGATGATGTGCTGGAGTTATTTATTCACATGTCTGAATGACTCCAAAATTCACAGTATACAATACAGATTAATATGATAACAAAAGAACTGCAGAAACACTGTAGGTTGTCTCTTCCAAATGATTGGAAAGAAAGAAACTCAAGAATGCTCAGAAGAGAATGGGAATACAGCAAGCTAACCACAAGCTTATTCAGAAACACAGAAGGTAAGCCTGCTATTAGAAGCCTGTTGAAATCCACCACAAAATCTGTTTGTTTAGATGTTAGACAGGCACAGTATTAGAGAAGTACAATTACAGCCATTATAATGAACAGTTACACTTTTCTCAGGCTATCTATGGAAGATTAATTGGAAAAATGTTTGTTGGCTTAATATTTTTGTTCCGAAAATTAATCTAGCTAAAGAAATATTTAGAAATAATTAAAGTATTTGGTTCTGAAATAATGTAAAAATGAAATACTTGAGCATTTAAAGCTTTTTTACTAAATTTTCTCATTCAACAGATGTTTCATTCACTATCAGTCTAAAACTGAATTTTTCTGTGAAAACACATTCAAAAATGTTGTCCTGTCACAGCCACAGTGGAAAAGGTGACTAGCACTTTCCAATCACATGAAAAATCAGGGTGAAATCCAATACAGATTGAGTTATGTAAGAGGCAATTTCCTATGAAAGGTGAGTAAAAATCATCTGTACAAAAGGGAATATTTTTAACTTTTTAACTCAAAATGCAGTGGTTTGTAAAGGTGTAATGGCGGGAGGCACGCCAAAGCAACGCCCAGTTCTGAAGCACAGCGCTCTATTTATTAGGGCTGTCTGGCCTGTCTCAGGCCTCTCCATTAAGAGAAACAGTTTTTTTAATCCATTCAATATATTTTTCAGTCAGTCGCGTGTAAACTCCAGGCTTGTCTCCCATTCCACATTTTTCTCCAAAGGAAACAATCCCACTGTATTTTCTGCCACAGATGAGCGGCCCACCTGAGTCTCCCTAAGACAAAACGGAAAGAATGATCAGTGTGGTTGTCTCTCTCCAGAGGAACATGTAGTGCCATGTGCAGCGTGTAAGCGGGTTTAATTTTGTACTGTTCAGATACGGACGTTTGGAAAGGATCAGACAATTCAGACTCTGAAATTTCTTCTTTCTCTCCGTTAGTTACAAACAAACCCTGAGGAGAGCAGCTTAGCTGAAGAAATGCACCTGCAGTGAACTGAGGTAATTCCCCAGCACTGTTGTTCCTTATGAAAAGTGTAGGGCAGTTACAAGCACACCCTCTTGTCTTTTTAACTGCTTCTTACCTGGCAAGCATCTCTCTTTGAAAACCTCCTTCTCCCTCCAGCACACAACATGTTCCTGGTTATATTCAACAGTTTTGGGGTTTTCTTATATTTTCTCTCACAGATTTTTCTATCAACAATTTTAACAGTTGCTTCCCGAAGACATTTTGGCAGCTTTCCTGGAGATGTTTCTCCCCAGCCGGCCACTGTGCATTTTGTGCCAGGTTTGACATCTTCACGAGTGTCAGGAAGGGACAAAACATTCACGTACTTATTCAGATTTGCTGTATGATCCAGCTGAAAAAAGAAAATAAAAATCTTTCTCACGCAGAAAGGATGGGAAGTATAATCTTCAATTCAGTTGGCTACATGGTCTCTTTCTACCACTACGGTCCTTTCTAATAAAATGCTTTTCAGTATTTAGGAACTGATTATGAACTTAATCACACTTCTGTAAACCCAGAAGTACTTTCCTGATGGTTTCTCATCTATGACAGTGCTACTGAATTCAAGTCCAGATTTTCCACCAATTACTGTAAAAAATTAAAAACCTATGCAGGCTGTTGGATCTACATCCGTTCAATAACCCAACTCGCACTTAACTGCTGCGTTGAAATCAGACTTAACTGACAGAGAAGTCCCAAAGCACTGTGCAATATGCTCAGCAACAAAGATGTAAAAAAAGACTGTAAACAACTGGACATGACAGCAGAGGTCTCAGCTGGGGAAAAAATAGGTTTTGAACTCTTCAGACTACCAGTTTTAAATCTGAGAGAGTAAGGGCTTAAATGATCCAAAATATGTGCGTTTTGTTGGCCTTTATCTGACAGATTCGTCCTTCAGCAGAGATAAGTTTTGGCCTGCAAATGAAAATATAGCAAAACAGTAACACATATACTCAGTGCATTTGGTAAGGACCTGCAGTTACTGAACTGAGCTTACTTTCAATTTTATACACGATCGCTGCACCGCAAATTAATTTCACAGATACTTACATGTTTTGCTGAATGACTGTCAGTTACAAGATTCTGGCTTTATACTTTTTTTAAAAGGTACTTTAATGAGTTATGTGTTTAATTAAAAACCCCTATGGATTATTAACTCTGTTGCTGCTGGGAATTTCTGATAGAAGGCTTACCCTGAGTCACTAAGCACTCTACGGGAACAGAACTGCAGTGACAGGAGGTGAACCCTTCTTCTAACTATTCCTGCTGCTGAGTCATAGTCAGATAAAGGATTTTAAGATATCTTTGTCATTCTGGAACAGAGTTGTAACCTTCAGCTTGAGAAATAACACTTACTAGTGATCCATTTTAGTATAGTGTCCATTGTCATCAAATAACCCAATGTTGTTTAAAAACAGAATCATAACATTAAAGCAATAGCTTGCATAAATGAATAAAAATCCATCCATGATTTGTTAGGCATTGTACAAAAGCCATGACATTTCTAAAGGCAAACAAAATGATGTACAACTCTCATCTTTCTTGAGGGCTTTGGATCGGCACTGAAACTGCTGTTCAGGGAGGCAGTCCTCCAGAGCCAGTTCTCCAGGCCATCTGCAGATTTTCTGCCCATCACAAGCCTTCCCCTGTTCAAAACACCCATACCTGCCCCATGTGACCAGGCTGAGCCAGGAGCTGGTACACAGGAAATGTGTACATTGCTGCCTCATAAGGTCATAGAGAATGACGGTTACACAATCTTGGATATCTTTCCATTCTACAGTATCCTGAGCCTTCTTCAGTAGGAGACCAGCCTGTGCTCCTGGAGCTGAACTATTCTAGGTTTTTATAATAATTCTGCATAATTCTGCTTCATGTGGTCACCCTAAATAATTAAGAACAGGTTTCATGCCCATTTTATAATCTATTTTGGGCTTTCAGAAGGCCTGTAGCAGTGAGTGGGTGCATGTATTTTTACAACAGAACGGGCTTAAAATGTCATCCCTGCTCAATGTGCCAGAGATCTTGTAACGTCATCTAGATCTGTACAACCAAAGCAGAGTTTTCAGTGATGCTGTTAAGGTACCAAAACAATGCACATTTCAATATCATAGAACAGCCAAAAGAACCATTAACAACAGTTCTTCTGTAATAATGCAGTTGTGATTAACAGTACCTTGAGGAGCATTATATCATTTTCCTTTGAATCACTGTCAAACTGGGGATGAGGAAATAGGTCCATAATTTCAAATCTCTGTTGTTCTTTTTCAGCTTTGAATGCCCGATGGGCTCCAAGAACAACACTAGCATCCAATTCTTCCAATCTATAATTTAAGGAAGTGCAGGAACGTGTCATTACTAGAACAAGAGCAACATCTCTCAAGAGAAAAATAAGTCGTGTAACACAAAATTAACAATTTCATTTTACAACAACTTGATTAAAAATAGGAAGGATATAGTTCAGTATGACATTTTAACATGAGCTTGTGTTTTCCTTTACAAACATTTCTTCATTCTTCATACTAACCTTTCTTTACTGTAAATGTTATTTGGTAAAATAGCCATAAGATAACTGTCTTTCAGGGGACTCCACAGTTTGGAACTGTTACAAAAAAGCCTACTGACTTTTTAGGGAGCACCACTTGCACAAGGATATTATATTAAGAGGGAGAGAGAGAGAGTTTCATGTTGTTTTTGCCAATAGATAACAAAAGTTAAGCAACTCATAAGTCTCCCCCAAGCTCTCTGAGTATCATCAGAAACATATTTATTCAAATATGTCTTTCTTGGTTTTGCCCTTCTTCATCTAGTGCAACCCAGTAAGAGGACACTGTTAGAAGACATATTGCTGGTTTCCTGTGCTTAATCTTCAGAATACAAACTCACTACACACAGGAAAACTAATCTGAGATAGAACTGAGACTTTATCAAACAAAAAGTGTTATTTTCTTCTTTCCAGTTGCATGCCTCATTGAAAGATACAATTCATTTATTTGTATATGAATTTTTGTTCGTGGAAATAGCTGCAATGCTGGAGCCTGAAAAAATATATATTTTTATCTATAAAGCAGGCTCACAGAGTGGAAATTACATTAGAATCCCAAAACTCCTTTCCTGGGACTCTTCCAAGTACATTCCACTAAAGTGTAACTTGCTCCAGTGGTGGAAGTACTGCAACAGTGCAGAAAGGCCAAGCAACCTGCTGCTGCATACATAGACAAATCACAGACTTATCATAGGCTTGGGTTGGAAGAAAACTCAAAGAACATCTAGTTACAATCCATTCTATACCATCATGGGCAGTGTTGCCAACCTCTAGATCAAACATCAGCTCAGGTTACCTAGGGTCCCATCCAGCCTGGCACCATTGTACACCTCAGGAAGAGACCAAAAAGGTGTTGTTCCTCACAATTATACAGACTCAAAGTTGGCTCAAAATAATGTCTTTGTTACAAAACCGAATCAGTGATTAGACCCACCCAATCAGCAACCCCAGAGACAACCAGCGCTCTTCCCACTGATTAGCTCCAAATATACATTTTTACAACTGTAACTGACGGGATATCTTGAACCTTGAAGAGACAAAGCCTCCTGCAAGAATATCACTTAATTTCAAAGAGGAAGGTCAGGATTTTGTTTTGTAAATGTTTAAAACAACACATGCTATGTTTAAATATTTCAATTTTTTTTTTTTTTTAAACAACCAAACATGACTCGAGTGAAGATCTGTGGAAGTTTGCTTTCTAAGAAGGAATCCCTGTCCCCTACTTCAGATTAACGATGGAAGGCTGGCCAAACTGCCCATGCTGTGTTTGAGGAGGTCAGATATCCACAGGTTTCTTATGATTGTCTTGCTTTCTGTTACTTAAAATGCAGGAAAAAAAATATATCTGGGGAGCAAAATATTATTTAGATAACATTATTTAGCCAAAACATGACAATTTTACTTCCTAACATGAACACTAGATGTCCCTCACTCTGAGCCAGCCGTCCAACATCTCCACCAGCCTCAGCGTATCCAGCCGGGGAAGGAGTGCTCAAATCCACGTCTGGATCACCAAAAGGATGCAGCTCCTTGTCATAGTTGCTGCTCTGGCATTTTTTGCAAGCATCTGAGTTTTTATGGGCCCAGAAAGGACACTTAAACTGAAAGGGAATGGTGTTTCCATCTAATTCAGCTTCAGCTCAGGGTGTTCTGAGACCTACTTCTATGCACACAGCTTTGCTTAAGCACTGTGCGATATGTCCCCGTCTCTAAGACACTGCTGTTTCAAATGCATAGATAATGAGTTTGCTCTTTGAACAGCACAGTCAGTATCCTCCAGCACTGCAGGATCTGACCAATGCAGATAACAGAACACTAAGCAGATCAGCAGATCAAAGCAGAATGAAAGTTCCCGAGTATGTTTGGTGAAACAATTACAGGTTTTACTAACCCTTAAAAAAGGCAATATCTACCTTTCTTTACTTATAGGCTTGAATATCATGGCCCACCTCATTGAAGAGCTATGAACACCACAGTATAAGGTACTTACTTGCAATGTGCAGCTGTCAAAACCCACTGCCTTTTCACAAGAACCCCTCCACACACAGTTCTATTCGCTCTCTGGATGGCAGCCATGAAAGGTTGAGAATGGGCACGCACGCAGTGTCCTCCAGAAATGTCACTGCAGCCATCTGAAAGGCAACAGAACAACAGTTATTTTCCGCACCTCTTAGCCAGAGGAAGCATGAATTAGAGGACTTCTTACATCTCAGGGGTAGGATAACGGCAATTACAGAGAGAAGAAGAGCTAACACGTGGCTGGTCATAGCTGTTGCTACTTACTGATGTAAATTGAAATAACACCTTTCTATGTAAACGTTTCCTACAGGATATAGTGGTTAAGAGGTTTGATGAGAAACTCCTCCTCTTGAAGTTTCCCTTTACATTCTCAATAGTATTATATTAACTGCAGCTCTGCTCTACTTTAGGTTCTTTCTTCTTTCTTTAAAATCTGCCTGTCCCCAAGTCCACAGCATTCATCAGTTCACATCTCACAGGAACTTCAGCAGACCTGTACACAGGTCTTGCACTAGAGAACAAGTGCTAAGAACGTTATATGTGATAAATGCATAATAAAACCTAACTATGTCAAAGAACTCAACAACTCTTTAAACTCTAAAGAAATGCAAATGAATGAATGAGACAACAAATAGAAGAATCACCTGAAAAGGCTTCACTGAGAAAGGGCAGGAATCTGGAGCTGGTAGCATTGGACACCTAATACATAATACCAGCTATACATACTGAGGGCACTGCAGTTTTTTTCTTAGCAATTACTTTTGTGGGAGCAGGGTTCAGATGTACAAACTCCTACAGTGAGCAGGAGTCAAATGCACATAAAATACTTAATCAGTAGTCACCAAGTAAAAGATTGAAAGACACAGTGGTGATACAGACTTTTCTACTGCTCACCCCTGTGTCTGTACTCACACTTCGTGTATCATGCTGGTAAACCACTACAAGAAACAGCACATCACCACATTAAAAAAACCTGCTATCATCTTAAGCACCATTAGAAAGAGTCAGAAATGTAACCAACCCAACTTACCCAGCTCTTGCTCGAGAGAAAATAGCAGCTCTGCCAGTTGTTGAATGAGATTATAGAATTGAGACACTTATAGCACAGAATCTTACTACAAAATTTGAAAGCATTACACAATGCAACACTATGTAACACATTATTTATTTTTTTGCTTGTTTTTCAGAAAACTCGTCCCAAGCTCATTTAAGTGAAAACAAATTACTTTAATTATCTTACAAAAGGGCCAGCTCTAGGGAACCCAAAATCACTCTGCATCCTCAAGATAATCCTGAGATTATTCACACACTGGAGGTTACCCCTGCAAATAATTTCTTTTGCCTGCAGGGTCCTTAAGACATGATTACTTACAAGTTTTTATGGCTTTGTCCTGACACTAGGTGACTGATAGCAGCTTCATGCTGTAATCAAGCAGGAGAAGACTCGTATATTTCTACAGCATAATACCTGGTGTATTGTGCCACATACACACAACTTTGTAAAAGTGACACTGATTGAGGACTCCCTAAATGAACGAGCTCTACCATGCTGCCAAAGTATTCTGTGATATCACACAGCAAATAGACAAAAATAAGTCTTTATTTTTGCACACAGCTGAGGCGGAAAAGATGACAGTGGAATCAGAGAGGAAAGTGAAATAGGCATCCAGAGTAGCAAAGGGTGTTGAGGGCAAGAAATAATGTCAGGATGAATAAAATTGAGAATGGGTAGCACAGTGAGTATTAAGATCAGTAAGTAATGTATGGCTAAACACTACAAAGCAAATGTTAGATCTCCTAGACTAAACTAACTTCTATTTCCATGATCTGAGATTCCAGCTGCCACAGAGAATACTAGGCAGTTCAGAAGATCATCCCAGTCAAGGTACGAAAAAAAATTCCAACTTCTTCCTGTTAGCTTAATCGTAGCTCACTCTATTAGTTTAACTCTTATTCCCACATGCAGGACCCGATCTTGCCAGGACCTGATGCCAGAGCAGGACTGACCACACCAATTGGCTAAGAATAATAGTAGCCCATACTACCCTCTCTCAGAATTTACTGCATAAATTAACAAGTTTGCAGAGGGAGACAGCAGTACATGGTGGCTACCTTGTGCAGTGCTTTGTGTCCTGAGCAACTGATCAGCTCGAGCTTGGGCACACAGCAAAGAGGTCTGGTGTTGCCCTCTTCAGGTATAAGTGAAGATCAAGAAAAAAACTCGATATATGCCCAGTGGAAGGATGGAGCTGTTTAGAGTGACATTCATGCTGACATCCTCCAGAACTACAAAGAAGGGCAGGAGAAAATTTAGATCCCCTGATTTGCTTTCCACAAAGGAACAATCCCAGAAAAACAAAGGAAGCTCTGATTCTGAGGCTGGCCGGTTTTGAAGCAAAAAGGAAGTAAAGTCTTCCTTAAAGCACTAGGGAAGTGCTTTAACCAGTGAGCCAGTATATTAAAAAGTGTTGTTATCTGTGCTTCAAGAAGAGCTTAGTGTGGTCCATATGAGTTGAAATTAGATATTCTTCTGGGTATATCTGATTCATATCCATGTCTGTCACCTCTCAGCGTTTGCCAACCTGTACTAGGCACAAGAGAAACAATCTTTCACCACATCATGGCCCAAGGAGACTTTCTACATGCCAGTTCCCACTCCAGAATTTCCCCTGAGCAACTTTTAGAGTGTAGGTAAGGGAGGCTGAGGACTCAGCTCCCGACGAACATCCCACCAAACTAAGACTGAAAGAGCTGCAGGCAGGATGGGCCGGTGAGACAGGACTGGCTGGGAATGCTGCAGAGCTCCCCTGCTGGCTTCATCTTCTTTGCACTGGGATACTGCTGTCTCTACCACAGTCCCAAGACTGTCCCAGTCTATGTTCTGTGCCTTTCCCAGCAAGTCTCCAAAAATCTGTCAAAATTTGGCAAAAGATGTGGCCAGTAAAACGCACTGGGGTGGGCTGGGTCTGGAACAGCACAGGACAGTCAGAGAAGACACTGGGCTCCTGGTGGATACCTGCTCTGCACCACACTCCTGCACTCACTTCCCTACCATGCCTCCTCAGCTCAGGCACCTGGAGGTTCTGCAAGGTGTAGAGCTGAAGTCTAAATCGGCATCCTGAAATGCTCCCCTAAAATTGTACTTGATGTTCATCCAAAGCAACACAAAAAGCAGCATGAATGAAAACTAAGCATAGTTACTGGGGAAACACAGTGTGAGATAAAAGTCAGAGAAGTGTTTTAAACAGTCAGAACAGAGCAACCCATTGACCTATGCTTAATGCCCATGGAAAACTTCCTCAGAGGCAAAGGCTAGAAAGAGCAGCTGGATTGATCTGTTCTTCCTCTTGTGCTGTGGTTTCTGCTGAGGGAGTGACTGTGTCTTGTGGGCAAGGTGGGGGAAAGAGCAGAACATTTTTTTTGTTACATTTGTCAGACCTCTTGATATCCAATTGCTTATGCAGCAGAGGAGGTAATAAAAAAAATTGATGATGCACTCTATGGAGAAGGAATTTTTGCTCTGAGGTTTCTTCCCTTTATACATAGAACACCAATATAATCTAAACTCAACCGTAAACTACTTATTGCCATAGCCAAAGAAGCCCAGTCAACTTGTTGCTTGCCCTAGAAAAAATTTCAGCCTTATTTAATGAGTTAAAACCAGAAGAGTAGTATTTGAGTATGAAACTAGAAACTGATTATCTGCGTGTCAATCTGATCTTTAATAACTGTGTAGTCAACACTAGGAGTAAGAGCTTGTGAAGAAAGCAGTCAGTTGTTATCAAACAGAAGTCTAGATAGCATATTCTTAACTCTAACCATCAATGTAAACAGAGTCTGTTAGGATTGCATACGTAGAATTTTTTTCAAGGCACTGTTAAGCAAATAACTAAGAAGTTACATAAAAATAACTTTAGAAATACATAGCAGTTTGTTTATAGATTGAAAGATATAAAAAAAAGAATACAGAAGATTTTTTTTCAGGTAGTAGGCATAGAGTAGCCTGGAAATATCTGAGAACACTTGGTATTCTGTGTTTTCCAAATAGTTTTTTCTTGTAAATAGATCAGGTAAACATAAGATGATACTTTTCAAACCTCTTCTTTTCTAGATATCATACCTCATATAGAAATATATAAGGGTGAATCACTGCAATTGTATGAGTTTAAGCAGATCTGACTTGTAGAAGATCTGGTAAGACTTCCTACTAAAATACTATAAGGTCAGCCCTTGACATCTATTTACAAATGGTAAGTGAAACAATGGTATCTATGTCACCTGTTAATATTGTGTGCAGGACACCACTGAAAAAAGGACGTTAACAGTACTGATAGTTACTGCGGATATATGTGCAGGTAATTAGGAGAAAACTGAAAGGAAACTAAAAGCTTGGTATGGCTTGCAGAGCATGGATCTATTGCCATATCACATAGGTTAATCATGTCTCCAGTGTGCTATAGCAATCTCAAAGAGCCCTGCCATCTCTAAAAATAAGCTCCACTTCTACCTTCTTCAGAGAAATCACCAATAACTACCCTCTGCACAGATGGGAGGACAATGGTAAATATGAGTCAGCTGTTTGGTCATATATGGGTAAAAAACACATCAGGCTGAGCCAACTGAGCTCAAAGATGTGACAAAGCCAGCACACTAAAGCTTCCTGCAGACTGACTGCAATGAAGCTAAAGTCATCAAGAAACCTACCAGGCTGTGTGACAGTGGCTCTTTGATGAATACAGTCAGCTAACAGAATATCTGAGATTCCAGTTTAATATTGATGGAAGGAGGACATTGCTATATCTGGGTATCTATTTGGAAAGGAAGGATATGAGGAACTGTGCCCTTACAAGACTCCAATAACATCTGTTTTCAGATCTCCGTTTAGGTGCCTGAAACTAGGCATTCTGTGACGTCAGCCAGCACAGGTTCCTGAAAGGCAGGTTGTGCTTGACCAACCTCATCTCCTTTTATGACTGGGTGACCAGACTGGCAGACAATGGAAAGGCTGTCGATGTAGTCTACCTAGACTTCAGCAAAGCCTCTGACACGATCTCTCACAGTACTCTCCTGGGGAAACTGGCTGCCCGTGGCCTGGACAGGTATACCCTTCTCTGGGTAAAGGACTGGCTAGAGGGCCATACCCAGTGGGTAGCAGTTAATGGAGTTAAGTCCAGCTGGCAACCCATTACAAGTGGTGTCCCCCAGCGATTGGTACTGGGGCCCAACTTGTTTAATATCTTTATTGATGACCTA
>PPHD01010046.1:9566-20030 GCA_002909625.1 Bambusicola thoracicus | reverse complement strand
TCTCCCCTATGAGGAAAGACTAAGTGAGCTGGGTCTATTTAGCCTTGAGAAAAGAAGGCTGAGAGGGGATTTGATCCAGGTTTATAAATACCTGAGCTGTGGGGGCCACAGTGGCGAGGCCGGACTCTCTTCAGTAGTGCGTGGGGACAGGACAAGGGTAAACAGCCAGAAACTAGAGCATAGGAAGTTCTGCACGAATGTGCACAAGAACTTCTTTACGGTGAGGGTGACAGAGCACTGGAACAGGCTGCCCAGGGGGGTTGTGGAGTCTCCTTCTCTGGAGATATTCAAGACCCGCCTGCACGCCTACCTGTGCGACCCAGTATAGGGAACCTGCTGTGGCAGGGGGGTTGGACTCGATGATCTCTAGAGGTCCCTTCCAACCCCTACCATTCTGTGATTCTGTGATTCTGTGAGACTGTTTCTGAAATGTAGAAATGAATAATCCCAGCTCAAAGAGATAAGTATTAGTAGCAACAAGAAAAGGCATGCCTCTTCTGGGGGGAATCACCATGTGAATCATTTTTATTTTATATGGCTCTCATAGAGCCATCTGTAACAGCAAACTCTACCAGTAATCCAATGAAAGTATCCCATTTATGCAATTTTTCTAAGAAGGCAAAAGCCAAAGCCTGAAAAACCTAAGGCAGCCACAAGATTGAGGTCAAATTCAACACTCTCCAAATTGACCATCTGTGGCCACTTAAATTTTGTACGAAAGATACCTAGGAAACTAGGAAACAAGAGGACGTTCAAACTGAACAGTTCTCCTGAGAACCAACTTCATTTACTCTCTGGTTAGGCTTAGGGAGTAAAAGGACAGGTTTTAAAAAGTAAGCTGAAGATTCCATCTGAATTTTCTCCTGTCATTCTTCTTCTGTCCTGCTGAGAGTATTAGCATCAACAGCACAGCCTTGCTGCGTAGGGGAATTTATGCAGTAATGAGAAGTTAAAGACTGTTTTCATAATGTCCTCAGGAACTGCTTTGTTCACTGGAAGGCTAGTCTACAGAGATATGTTGCACCAGAAGTCCAGTACAAAGGCCCCACTGAACTGGGGTTTTACTTCCAAGAACTGTATGCCTGACATAGTCCTGGAAGAAGAAAACTTGTGACGTTAGTTTTGCATTAAATACCTTTGACTTAGTCCAGCTGCCGCAGAACCAGAAATGTTTGTCCCTGCCCAACAGTGAAGCGCAACAATGCAGAAGTGAGAACAACATTTTAGAAATGAGAACCAGAGAGAGAAAGTTTCCAAAACCGAAAGGCCTACTGGAATGAAGATGCACAGCTTGGAAGCACACCCACCCCTCTGCCTGACTGTGAGAGAGAGAGTCAGATCCCGTGACTGTTGTGACGTATCGTCCTTCTCTGACCGTGAGATCCTCTGCCATACGTAGTTCTTCTTCTCTTTTGAGAAGCAGGTATCTGGAAGGTTGTCAATCCACGGAACTGGAGTATTAACCCTTTAATTACCCGTGCTGTACATGATGTTATGATGTGGAATACCAATAGCCAAATTACAAAATCATGACACATCTTCTGAAACTCTGGTGTCTCATTCGAGCCTTAGCCATGCTGTTTAACAAAACTCACTCCAGAGGACCATTTCACTTAAATTCAAAGGACCACTTTGCACATATGTGAGTTACCACCGTAACCCAAGGATCACAGACTCGAACACAGACTTCTCTCCTGCATGGGAATGAGCAAAGCAAAGCAAAGCTATGCATGGTGAGAAGTGGAAGTAATGACACAGTGGCTGGCCCAAAGCCTTGTGTGGTATCCAAAGTGGACCTCAAAGATAGAGGACTCTTTGGTTTCACATTGGAACTGTAGACATTCTGCGGGGTTTATCGTGTGACACGGACTTCTGCCTCCCCTCAACTCCTTCTCCTGGCAGGGAAAAATCAGTGGAGAAGTGCAAGCGGCTCAACTAGGGTAAGGGGAAAAGTAATTTACTAAAAATGGTAAAGGAAAGTGAGATAATACAACATAAAAGGAATTAAGAGCGATAAATCAAACAAATGGGAAAGGGAAAATCTCTGACCCGTTCTGCTGTCTTGGCTGCCTGGGCAGACAAAGTAATCCTCACACTGTAACGTCACTGTTTATCTTCCTCCCAGTACAAGGGACCACAAAGCACTCTGGGAATCTTAGTCCTTCCCTATGAGTTTTTCTAAATTGCCAAGCATCCTGCTAAAAGTAAACACAAGAAGTATTCTGAGCATAAGATGCTTCTGCCACATTAAGCACGAAAGGACTATAGCAAATATCTGAGACCTTACAGTGACACACACAGCTCTCAAGGAGTAACTGCCTTCTGCAAACCACTGTTGCAAGAGGGCATCACGCTCCCTTGCGGGTGTGGCAAAAGAGCTGGGGACTCCGGACTCCTTCGCTGGTGCAGAACAAAAGCGCTTTACTGTAGGTGCTTAGAGCCTTATATACCCCCACAGCACAACAGTTCTCCTGCGCAACCAAGACTGGTTACATTTGAGGGCTGGGCGCCTTGTGGGTGTTTACCTCTGGCCTAAGTTATTGTTGAGCTTCACCACTCATTAGCGATACAACGACCTTCTTTATCCCACAAACCACCTGACACTTTCACCTCTGTTTTTAGCTGCTTGCACACTCGAGAAAGTTAGCAATCCGTAATACCCAAGATGCCTACCTCCAAGTTCTTTTTCTCCTCTAATCTGATTTGTTTGATGAGGCTCATTAAAAATGGAAATCAAACTGATAATCCAGTAATAAAAATCGATAAATTTTTGAGAGTTGCAAAGCTGAGAACAGGAGATTAACACTGTAATCAGATCAGTAATACTTTTGAATTTAGTTCTATATTATATATGTTTTACTTAGTCCAGCTACTGCAGAACCAGAAATGTTTGTCACTACTAATGAATCCCAACAGCACATGATTTTAGAAATTGGAACCAGTGTTCAGGAATGCATTAGCTTATCTTCTGAAACTGACTGTAACCAGCTTATTTAAGAAAACTTACTCCAAAGGATGGTTTCACGCAAAGCACCTTTGCACATATGCAAAGACATGGCTCTGAGGCTGCTGTTGTTGGCACAGTTTTGTGTTTTTCAATTGCAGGATGGTCTGTATACCCTAATGGGATGCACCTTTCTCAGAGAGCTAAAAATATTTTTGCACAGGTGTTGGCAGAGCTAATCGATAGAGCTCTAAACTAGATTTGAATGGAAAACTGGCTGAAACCAATCTGACCAGGTATAAGCCAGAGGATAGCACACCAACATTTTAGAGACTGCATGCTAATGAGATCCTTGAGTATTCTCCATGACACGCTAAGTATTATGAAGCACATTTGTACACCAATGCACCAATGCATATTTGTATACCAGTGTAAGCAGCGTGAGGAACAAGCAGGAGGAGCTAGATGTCTTGGCTCAGAACCAGAGGACATGTCATCCTTGGTATAATTAAAACCTGGTTGAAAGTTCTGTGACTGGTGTGTCACAACGGACTTACATTTCCAGGCTCTTCAGAATGGATAAGCAAGGCAGGCAAAACAGAGGAGTGGTGCTGTATATAAAAGAAGGACAGGGCTGTATGAAGCTTGCATTTGGTGATGACACTGTTCAGACCTCTGGCTTAGGAAAGAGGAACAAGCATATAGAGTGGCTGTCATTACAGGAGTCTACTTTTGGCCACCCAACCGGGATGATGAGACTGACTGATTTGTTTTCAAGGAACTAAGATATACCTCTAGATCAGCTGCCCACATCCATATGGATGGATGGCTTCAAGCTTATCAGATGTTAACTGGGAATATGAGACTGCTGACACAAACAGGTCCTGATGATTCTTCAAACACCTTGACGGTAACTTTTTTATACAGGAAGTAAGGCATGACTAGGTGAGATTTGTTCCTTGTAAACAGAGAGGGTCTCATGGGTGAATCAGCACTGGTGGCCATCTTGGCCATATTGATCGTGAAGTAGTCACATCCAAAATCTTGGATGATAAGAGGTAAACTGCCAGCAAAAATTCATCTCTGGATAGGCGGAGAGTAGATTTCAGGCTGCTCAGGGAACTAGTTAGCAAGATTCCCTGGGAAACTGCTTTTGAAAGTATTGGAGTCCATCAGAGATGGTCACTTTTTAAGCATCACTTCTTTTTTAAGAGCATGGGGATAAGCAATTGCAAAACGTCAGAAGTCATGCAGGTGGGGCAGAAGATGAGCACCTGAAAGACAGGAAAAAGTAACCCAAATAGGATTGACATCGATATTGCCACCTGACCTGACAGCTGTTAAGCGTGCTTGGGCTCAGAAAGTCCCACCAGGTGAACATCTCCCTTTTTGATATTGCCCGATCTTCCTAATATTTGCTGGTAAAGTAATGGCAAACAAGTACCTTGAGTAGTTTGTGTAAAACTCTCAAATATATTAAAAGAAAATTGAACACTAGTGCCCTGCAGAAATTTTTAGCCAGTATTACAGTATTCTATTTTAATGTCAAAACACTCAAGAAAACAGACTTTTTTGAAATTATTGTGGTCCTACGGTTTTCTACTGTAAGAGGTGCTCTGCTGCTCTGCTTCATTTACATGTTTAATTCAAGTGAAGCCAGCCACTGAAAAAATATCTCTGATTTTCCTGAGGGAGTCCCTTGAAAATGAAAGTAAAACCCAAGATATTTCTTTCTTTTATGCTGACAGAAATTATGTTTTTTTTTTTTCTTGATCAAGCATGAAACAATGGTAGTTCTACCACTGAGATCACATGGGTGAGAGCACAGCCTAAAGCGGAATTAGTGATCAGTGCCAACTTTCAGTCAAAGGGTTACTTTATGTTTGTTGTTTTTTTTTTCCCATAGGAGCAAACAATAACATTAGGAGGAAAAAAAAAATCAGTACAATATTTGTCACCTTTATAAAACTGTGAAGACTTTCCATTATTCTGGAATGCAGTCAGGCTTCTTGAAGGGGTGGTAAAATGCATATTTAGCACAGCAACTGTAGACAAAGAGCTAGATATTCACAAGTAAGTAGTGAAAATACTACTAACAACAGTCTGCATTGCTGTAGGGAATTCCTGTATTTTCAGCCCTTGAACAGCACCCTGCTCTCTCCTCACCCCCAGCTCTTTACAAAATTCCCATTGAAAACCAAAATCAACTATAAATAGCCTATTTTTTTTTAAACAGCTGTCTATTCACAGACTTCCTGGAAACCACAAACAATTGGTCAGTGATTTCTGAAGAAAAATAAACTAACTCTTTTAACTTTTAATTTGAGTGCTGAAGTCCTAATTTAAAAACACGTATCTAAGCAACTATTACGTTGTTAACTTCTGACAGCCTCAGGCGAGGGCACTACAGTTAAAAAGTCACTAGTGTCACTTCAGGACAGGGGGCTGGAAAAATAAAGAACTGAAAAGTTAACCTGTATCACAAAGTTCATGATGAACCTGTGAGTTAGATTAGTTCCAGTGTTTTTCTAAAATACTTAGACACAGTAATTTGTGACTGTGGGACAGGAGATTTATACGCCAAACCATTTACAGCCTGAAACTCAGTTATTAATAAGAAATATCGGCATGTTATAAGCCTGGTGACAGTGACCTTACAGCCTGTGAGGGACAGAACTGGTTCATACTTCCTTACATGAAGACTAGGGTGCTTTTGTTGTTGTTTGTTTGTTTTGTATGTTTGTTTTGCTTGGTTGTTGTTGGGTTTAGGGTTGTTGTTTTTTTTTCCTTTGGGTTTTCTTTTTTGTTGTTGTTTTCTTACATAATTGATAATGTACTTAAAAGAGCTGCTTTCTTGTCCTAAATTGTTTACCTCCCTATCATTAGCTCTCTTGACATTGTTATCATGAAAAACAGCATGAAAGCGATGATTCTTTAAAATATTTGAAAAAAATTATTTGTATTTCTTTTGATGCCGTGTCTCGTTCTTCTTTGTGCAGATCATGAAGGGAAAAGAGCTGCCTGGGCTTTTGGTAAATGAAATTGGAGGAATGCATGGGATATTGCATGACCATGTGGAGTTCCTGAAGAAGCATTTCTCCCTCATCACTATGAAGGAATTTCTTGAAAACAAAAAGAATATCAGTAAAAAAGTCCAAGCAGTCTATTTGTGGTGGCACAAACCAGTCATTGACAAAGACCTCCTCCAGAGCCTGCCAAACTTGAAAGTGATTGCAAATTCAGGAGTAGGAATGGATCATCTGGATCTGAAACTTGTAGCTAGCTTCGGTGTGAAAATGGCTAATGCTCCATGTGCTGTTTCCAGTAGCACAGCAGATACTGGGATGGCTTTGTTGCTGGCATCTGCTAGAAGACTAGTAGAAGGTAATATCCGATTAGTTTTTTGTGTATCTTCTAGAAATGATACGATTTACATGCCATTAGTTTGACTTTTTCTGGAGATATCCATAGTGTAATAAAATATGAATGGATAACTATGTTGGGCTGGAAGATTGAATATTCTGTATTTTGATATATTCTATATATACTCAACATCAAAATTGTTGCACCTTACACAAACGCTCATATTTCAACCAGTTATAAATAAAATCATAAGAGTTTATTTTTCACAGTTCACCAGCATGAGTTGAAAATATTTGAGCAACACATTATATTCAAATAAAACAGTGCTTTATGGACAGAGCTTGGTCTTAGAAGCTGGAACTGAAGAATTTAAGGTACATCAACAATGAACAAGGCAGGCTGCTCCACTTTCTGTTAGTAGCACCCCTTCTAGTTTCTTCCAAATTTTCCAATTTTTTTTCTTGCTGCTTCCCCAGATTAAACCATCCTTGGTTTGATTAGAATGCCTCCAGCTTCAGGAAAAGATTATTCAAATTTATCCAACAAAATTTACTTGCCATTCATTTGCTACCAGTACCAGAGGACTCATACAAATTCAAAGGGGAGAGACTACCCTGTGGTGGCATTTCTAATAGCTGTCCTCTGGCATGACCTGAGGCATTTTTTTTTTGTTATTTTCACAATATTCTGCTTGTGTTTAAAAAGAGCTGGCAATATCAGAAGACACAAACATCAGAAGCCTCTCTCCTTGCTAGCTAGCTAATAATCTCTGTCTCGCTGTGCATACAAGTTTATTTTCTGTTTGCGTGGCTACCCAAAATTTGTCAGGTTTGACAGATAATCTATGGAAATAACTGAGTAGTGATTTTTAAAGAAGTCATGCTTCCTTTTCAAAGAAGAGTGGCAGAGGTTAACAGGAAACCTATTCTTATTCTAAATAGCAACACCAACATCTTGTGGTTCTCTAAATGTGGTTTCTCCAACCTCTGCACTGTTACTGATTTTGTAATCAGTAATTAAGTAATGATTTTGATTACTGATGAAGAAGAGATCAATATTCTTACGAGTCTCATTTGTTAAAATGATTTTTAGGGGCGATTTATTAAAAGGCTTTTTATAGGATGGTAAGGATAAATGGGAAATGTCACACATGGCAGAGAAATTAGGAAATCGCCTAGGATATTACAGAAAAGTCTGCTGTTTAGAACTGTGTGTTTGTACTTGTTAAACGTGTGTGTTGTAGTAGCATTTGAGTGTGGATTCTTTTGCTATGTTCATCGGTGTAGGACCTCATTCATTCATCATCCTGGATATTTTTGTAGGCTATCATGTTGCTGTTTCCCCGGGTATGGAGTACAACGAAGCTGATTTTCTTGGAGTTGAAGTTACTGGAGCTACTCTGGGGATCGTTGGCATGGGCAGCATTGGGTATAAGATTGCTCTGAGAGCCAAAGCGTTTGAAATGAAGATTTTGTACCATAACAGAACACGGAGGTAAAGATCCTAATTACATCAGAAACTGCCTGTTAGATAGTCAGTATTTCCTTTCCAAGACATTATGTAATTATATCAGGAATACAGAGAGAAATGTTAGAAAAAATACTGGACCAATCCCTCCTTCTGCAGGATTTAGAAAGAAGTCCTTCAGACTTTCTTTACAAGCCACAGAGAAATGAAAATAAAGCACAATCTTTATTTATTTATTTATTTATTTGCTGGTCTTCAGTATCTCCTTCTGTTTAGTATTTGTTAGTCTTTAATGTATATCTAAGAGTGCTGTCATGAAATAGCAATCCTTACTCAATCACTGGGTGTTGGCCTTGACACTGAACAAAACCAACGAATTGCATGCATTAGAGACACATGGTCCAAAATGACACTGAGCTTACTTTCCTCGTGTGATTTCTTTCTTTATTTCTAGATTAGAGATAATTCAAAGTCATTCTCTTGCGATCAGAAGCAAAAAATTGCACAGTCTCCTGTCATTGCTTCTTTAGTTCTCAAAGTCCAGGGAAGAAAACAGAAATGGCAACTATCCTTTTATTACTCTGAAAAATTCAAACTAGAATTCTCACTTTAATTTGATATCTTTTGGTGTTGCTACATGCTTTATTACTTAGAGAGTACCAAGAACCCACACTCAGAAAGTCCTGGAGTGGCCAGGAACCATCCTAAATAACCAAAGAACTGCCTTGCTGATTCCATTCATTGCAAAATGACAAGTTTGCTGGATTATATCAGTGGGATGAGCATTCTCAGAGGTCCCATGGATGAATTCTGACAAATCTGACTACTCCAGTTTGAGTGATTACTGTATCCTTTCCCACAGAGATCCTGGAGAATGGACTGTGTCCGCTCCTGTGCTTAGTTTCAGCCCACTTGCAGACTTTAAAATAAGCCAATGGACCCTGCACTGCAGAAGCTGAGAGGCCAGCAGGGCTTGCTGCCTTCCAGAAGCAGGGCCCACACAGCCTGTTGACACTAAACACATCCTAATCTGCCACCTGTTTGCTGCATTAATGGAATACTTACGTTTGTATACCAGTGGCATCATGGTAGACAATATTTTCATGACTGATGCTCTGAAATGCAGTGTGATCCTTTGTTTCCCCAACAGGAAAGAGCAGGAAGAGCACGCTGTTGGTGCCATTTACTGCGAAAAGATAGATGATTTGCTCTGCCAGGCAGATTTTGTGATGGTGGTGGTGAGCCTGACACCTCAGACACACAAGCTGATTGGGAAAAGAGAGATGGAACTGATGAAACCCACAGCTACTCTCATTAACATAAGCCGAGGTACTACTTGGAAAAGTTTGCTGGCCTGACTACCAAATATGAGCCAGCTCGTTTTGTGGAGCTGGTGCATGTGCTGAAAACAGAGCAGGCATGGCAAAAATTCCTTGCTCCCCCTTTCCACCCTCTTTCCCGTCTCAGATTATTACCTGCAAATAGTGCTCAGAGTTACTTTTATTCCAACCTAGGTGCAGTGGTGGACCAAGAGGCATTGGTGATAGCTCTGCACACTGGTGTTATCAGAGCTGCAGCTTTGGATGTCACCTACCCAGAGCCACTGCCCAGGTCACCATCTCATTTGTTCTTATTTGTCAGAAACACTACGTGAGGCCTGTCAGGCACTCAGCCACTAGGGTCTGGAGATGCATCTCCTACTGCTCCTGGGCTGCATGTTTGTGTAAAATTGCTGCGAATAAGGGATGCAGCCCACATGTTGGAACTGATAACAGGCTGAAGGGATGCATGGGCACCAGGAAACAGCATGAGGGACCTTGTGCATGAGGGGAGTATTAGACCACTCCACAAAATCACCCTCTAAAGATGCAGAAGTGCTTTACTCACTGTTTTATCTAAAGGTACAACATACTGAATGTGTGGAAACTGATTGAATCACCCTTCTTAGACCTGCTGTATTGCCCCAAATTTTCCCACAGGCTTTTTTTTCCAGTACAAAGCTGAAGTACTGTACACCTCCTGGGCCCAGAGGCTACGGGCACATTTGCCAGAATGGTTCCTTGGGGAGATAATTGCAGTGGCTGGCTTTTGGGATTTGGGGACCTAGGGGCCCGGGACATTGCTGTCCATTACCTGAGCTGCATAACTACAGCCTAGAGCATTGTCCAGTGTTAATATACTGGGTGTGCTTAATCCTCTATTCTGATGTAGCACAAATTGCTTCTCGTGGCAAAAATCTGTTTCTGGTCTTGGGCAAAAGAGCATAGTGTAAATACTTAACATATCCTTTTAACATCCAGAATTATTTGAACATAGGTGATCAGAGTCTACAGACGTAAGTGGGATTTGTAAAGTTATATTAAATTATCTTTATAGTTAAATACAGTGTGAAAGCCTAAACAAGACTCTTCTTCATTTGGATAAATGACAGTGTTTTAACTTTCTTTTTTTCTTCTTTTTTCCCCCTTCTAGAGATCATCCATTATTACAATTGAAGAATGTAATTATAACACCTCACCTTGGCATTAAAACAGACAAAGCTACCCGCATGATAACAGAGGAAGCAGTTGAAAACATATTAGCAGCTCTTGCTGGTCTTCCCATGCCTAGTGAAGTGCTCCCTAGCTGAAGAGCAAAAGGAGCTCTAAATATTTTTATTCTTTTTCTTTCCCCAATCAGCTCTAAATACT